>KE371329.1:518418-535669 GCA_000418225.1 Zizania latifolia
GCGGTCGGCCTCTCGGCTACGTTATCTATCCGATAGCGTCCAGCCCCTCGGCTACGCAACGATTGACCTTTAAGCCACAAGAGCTCCTGGCCTGCCTCTAGGTAAAGCCCGGGGACTCCCCCAAGAAAAACACCGAAGCAAGAACCCCCGGGACACGAACCCCCGGGACTCCTTCCCGCGCTCGGGGACTAGGTCCCGGAGTACGCACCGGCTATGCCCGGGGACTCGGACCTAAAGGATCGACGTCCACAAACTCCCGAAAGGCCACAATTTAGACCCCGCGTCCAAATATCCTATTTTGCACGCAGGCTCGGGGACTACACCTCACAGGTGCACCTGAGCGGCGCCCCTGAAGACTTCACGGTTTCAGCTCGTCATCGCTTCCGTTCGACCCCGACAAGACGTCCGATCTGCAGCAACGAAGAGCTCGGGGACTGCTGTGGGGGATATACCCCCCGGGTAGCCCACAGACCTCATTTCTAGCTGTTGGGCCAGGCAGAAGGCCCGTCAAGCCCATCACACCAACCCCACCTGAGCCAGCCGAAAGCAGCGCGGCGCATTAAATGCGACGGGATGCAAAGCGGTCGGAGGCTCCAGGCGTGACAGGTGCATAGGACTGCCGGGCGGCGTCAGACCAGGGAGCAGTTGGGGAGTAGGCAGCACGCCGCGTCCCATCGGGGCGTGCTGCGTCCGATCAAGCTGTGCTACGTCCCGTCGAAGCGTGCTGTACGATAGGTTAGACCCAACGGGGGTATAAATAACAAGGGGTCCCGAGCATGGGACCCCCCCCCACACACACACGAACGTTCAAACGTTCACACGCCCAAGAACATAAGCTCTTTCACAAACGTCTCAAGCAAACTCGCGCACACACGCTCACATCTTCTTCCACCAAGAGGAAGAAGAGCAACCCACTATTTTCTGGAGCCCTAGCTCTTGTAATCCTAACATTGTAATCGTCTTCCTGACTGGTAATACACCCTATCAAACTCACAGTGGACGTAGGCTCATTACCCTGTCGGGGGGCCGAACCACTCTAAATCTTCTTGTCTCTTGGCCAGTCCTATTCTCACGGGCTCGGCAACCATCGAGGTCTTGAGTGCAGCGCTTTCCTACAATACAAATCACCTCCACGGACACCCCCCGAGGAGAGCTCTTCGACGACCCGTCGACACTAGTACGGTATACTCTAGTTTTATTGTCCCCACAAGTTTAAACCCTAAATAATTACTCTAAATCTCATCATTATCCATGGAACGGGCAGACAAGCGAAGTTGCATCGGCCGCGCGGGGCCCACCGGGCCAATCCGGGACGAGCAACTGATCGGATCGCTCGCGTCCACTACTTCGCCCACCGCCCCCGGGCCCACCACGGCCCTCCTCAGCCGCTAGTCCCCAACTCGCCCGTATTGTTACCTGTATTTATACGCGTCCTCCTTTAACCAGAAACAATTATAAAAACCTCCTCCCATTTTAACATCGTTTTGTTTGTTTTTTTCCTCTCCACGGCGCGGCGGCAGCCTCATCTCCCACCTCCTCCCCACTTAAAAATTCCACAAATTATCGCTGGGGAAAAAAAACTGGAGGATTTCTCGGAAGCCTCTAGAGACAGCGCAGGGCCGGAGCCCGCCGAGGAGGAGCGGAGGCGGAGCTGAGCTGAGCTGCGAAGAGCAGAGGCCAGAGCGAGAGGCGCCGCCGCTTCTGCTTCTTCTGCTGCTGCTTCGCTGGAGCGGAGAAAGGGAGGGCGCGTCTCGGGTTCGGGGGAGGTGAGAATTTCGCCGTCGTCGTCTTAATCTTCTTTCTGATGGGTATGGGTATGGGTATGGGTATGGTTCATGTGTTTGGGTGGTGGAGATTGGTGCTTCTGCATCAGATTTGCTGTTCTCATCTTCCGTTCCTTGTGGGGATTGGTTTTTCCCCTTATTTCGGATTTGCTGTTCTCGTATTCCTTTCGAAGGATGGTGTTTCTGTAGCTGATTCGATTTGATTTCTACCTATCTGTTCTTAATTTTCTTAGGTTTTTTTCTCAAGCACTTTTGGATCTTCCATGTATTGAGTTCCTTTTTTTACTCTGGAGTTTGATCGGAAGTTTAGTTCTAATAGGGCTTTCGAATTTGATTCTCTTTTGCAGCTTTTGATCCAACGCGTTTGGATTTGGTAGGTGAGTAATAATTCTCAGTTCCCCTTTCTCCTCGCAGGTTCAGTAGCAGTTGGCTATTTACTTGTTTATTTATACCACATAAGATTCGAACTTTGCCTTTTTCTTTTGACAATTTGATCAAGTCCCACTTCCTCAGGGAATTGTCTTATTGGTCATATTTTTCAAAAAAAAACAATAGTAGTATTAATTCCAATTTCAAACAAGGTCGTCTTAATCTCTTTGGAATAAGGATTTTTTGTATAACATACGGCCTCTTAATTTTCAGATTACTCAACCCATCTTTCTTCTCTGATTTGTAGGATTTGATCAAGAACTGGGGACTCTGAGTTGAATATGATATCAAATCCGGCGGATTGGTACAGTTTCGGGCCCGGATAGAATTTGTAGTGATGCCAGATTGGAGGGTGGGCGAGGTAATCTCTTGGTTTTGATCATTTCCATGTCTTCTGATGGACATGGGCATGCCACACGGTCATGGTTTTTATATACTTGATGGATTGCTACTGTATGCTTGGAAGCTCTTGTGACACCTTCCATGGGATCTTTATCAGATAGAAACTGAAAATAGTGATGTAAATTGCAGTGGGGAGTAAGTCTAGAGAGTTATACTCGGTTTGCTTTTGAGGAATTTAACTTCCAAGTGTCACATGTCTGCAGAGTTTCTCTATTCCCCCTTTTAAGTCTGCCAGGGTTGGGTTTTATTAATCCTGGTAGAATATGTGTATTTATGCTGCCAAATGATGAATATACCAGTATATTCTGTCATTGAAGTTGATCTTTTTATTCAATAATAGCTAATGGTTTACTTTGAAGTCCTTTCCCCGTTTTTGGTTAACTTAAATTGCAGACTAGCTTGGTAGGTGGTAGCCAGCTTTTGTTTTGTAGCTAAGCAGGTGAAGGGTAAACTAAATAAAAGAGGACATACAAATCTTGTGTTACCATTGTCTTTGTTGAGTAAGTGTTAGTTTTCATTTGCGTTCAAGTGCGCTAGCCACCCATAATAGAGCTGCAATTGTTTTTACCATGGATAGATGAGTGGTGTTAGTGGGATAGCCCCTTGTATAGCAGGGTACCAAGTGTCAATCAGGGGATAGTTCGATTTGATTTATGCAAGTTGACCAGGTAATACAATAAAATTGTCATTTGGATTGGCATCTATCACTCACCTACAGAAAAATGAGTTACTTTCTGTTTTTACAAGGATTGGCCAATCATATATGAGCTAGTCAGCCAGATATTAAATTCTGCTATGGGTCAAACCAAGTCATTCATTTCATTGAGCTGGATGTTGGCTTTTATGAAATGATAGTCTCTTTTATGCTCGCTCTATGGATGCTCTTATATGTCTGTTGATATGTCATAGATGCAACTGAGTTTTCATGTATTAGGCCCATGTAGACCATATTGCCTTCTTTTACCTTTCAAATACATAACATCTAGTGCTTTTACAGTTTGAAGGTAAACTCAAGGATGAATTTGCTCGGACTAATAACAACGAACATGAAAATGGAGTCAATGATGTGAGTATAACCAGCAAGAAGTTGAAGCATGGGGTTGGTAGTGAAAGAAGCCCGCAAGTTGTCATCTCTGGAGTGAATGATTCAGAATCAGAGAAATGTAATTCAGAGCAAATCCATTCTGCCAATGGGATAGTGTCCCTGGATATCAACCATGACCACATCGGAAACTGCAAAGCTGAATCAGATACATTTCCCTCGAATACAGAAGATACAATATCTGAAACAAGATATCCAACAGACAATTGGAACAGCTGTCAGTTTGCACTGAGCAATGGTTCACCTGTTCTCAATAATCACAGTGCTCCACAAATTGGCCATGGCTATGGAGATAACGATCTAAATTACATTGATTGGCCTGGTATTGATAATTTTGAGGATGTCGACACATTATTCAGGTATTCAGAATGTTTTCCTTGCTAGCTATTCTAAAATCTTAAGTAGAGAAACTCTAATCGGTAGTGAAAACACAATTCTAATCCCTTCTAATATACATCGTTTTCCTGGAAGGAGGTGTGATTCCACATATGGTCAGCAGCAACTGCAGAACACGGATGAACTACAATGGATTCCTTCTTCAGATGCCATTTACTCTTCTGATGTTGCTCTGCAGCCAGGGTTTGATTCCTCATATTCGGATTATGATATCCTGGATGACCTCTCAGCATTCCATTGTACAGATGATAAATCCCTTCCAACACCTGATCCTTCAGCTGCTGTATGTGACAAGGAATTCAATGGCAGTTATCTGTTTAACGAGCAAAGAAATGAAGATGTTTATGGTGAACAGGCAAGTAGAATAATTGATAGGTTGAATTGACTGACACAATCCATGCTTTATGCTTTCGTCTCATTATTTTTTTAATCTGCCATAGGCTTTCCAAGGGGATGCAATGGAATTGTTGTCCAGCAACCAGATATGCAGTGGACAAGAAAGCCTAGATATGGTAATTTGACCTTTTCAATTAGTTCCAACTTACCTTGTTGTTTAATATTCTATCTGGAACCATTCTTCTCAGAATATCAAAACCAAAAAGTGATTGACTTCTGCCTAAGTTTACCATTAAGCTCGTTCTTTCGTCAGTGTATGTAATTTGTGTGCCATGTTTCGCTTCTGCCCAGAAGCCAATTAAATATGCTTGAACATGATCCTATAAAGCAGTAACTAGCTAACTGCATTAATTGCCATAAATACTCATAATGCATTTATTATGGGAACATTTCTGTGGTGGCAAGTGCTTGAGAGTTGAGAGACACGAGTAGTCCTGTAACATCACCTATTACTGTTACAGTGTGTCTTTTTCTTGAGATGGAATTTTTCTTTAATTTTGATCTTCGGGGGTTTATTGTCCTGGTTGTTATGCAGATTGGAAATCCATGTTCATCAGAAAATGCCATAGAACAGCCTGAAGATCAGAAGTTTTCTTTAGCTTCAGGTTCTCAACTAAGCTCTTCTCAGAATTTACTGAAGCAGAAGAACCACTTGGATTCAACATCACCAAGTAACATAACTTCTGAGTCCTATCCAGAAAGAAGCTGCCAATTCATTCCAGCTGGGGCTTCCTTTGCACAGAGACACTTGAAGGGTAATATGCATGCAAAATTGTCATATGGAATGCTTTCTATTATAAATACGAGCATGTTTTCCTTCCTGGTGCTATAATTATCTTATTCAACATATGGAACTCCCTATTGAGTGCAGTGCAGAAGAAAGGGGCCAATTCAGGATCAGGACAACTTATTAGCAATGGTGTGGTGGCTGGACATCCTGGTCATCCAACATTGACAAGAAGAGCTTCATATCCTTGTGAGAATCATGAAATTGGAAAGAGGGCCTTAGGAAAAAGAGATTTTGGCCATTCTCAAGTTACAATGGGTACCTCAGTGGTAGTCGATGGATCCTTTGTGTCGTCTATTTCTTCTGATAACTCAGTTGAAGAGAACAGCTTTCGACAACTTCAGGATGCAGTTAGTCAGGTACAGGTTTATTTTCTGCTTGTGCATGCAGTAGAAATTTCTTGCCTCCAGCCCCTATCTTTTACCCTAGCAACCTTTTCATCAATGTTCCTGCCTCCTTACATCTTGCCATTCAAGTTCCCTTGAACAATCATAATCTTGGGATTGGTCAACTAAGTTCATCTGTACCTGCTTCTTGGAGAGAAGCTATAATTTTACATTATTGAGTGCACCTTTTTCTTTGATGATTCAGTTGGATATGAAAACAAAAATGTGCATTAGAGATGGGTTATACCGCCTGGCAAGAAGCGCACAAAATAGGCAAGTCTTTCCAAATACAATGACCAACAATGGAGATGGCCACAATATAAAGGACATTCAAAATGCAGAAACTTCGGGAAAGTATGTTAGTTTCTCAAATATGTTCTTTGTACCTCTACGGTCATTAAACATTATTTGCTACTTTTAATTTTGGCATTTTCCAGTGAAATTCATTTGCTTAACGTTTAGCCCAAAACTTATCTACAATATCCAAGTGTTGCTACTTATATATGGTGCAAAATCAATTGTCATTCTGAAATGTTGAATCTTATTTAACCGAAACAGATCTTGTTGCCTTTCTTAATTGATTTATTTTGAGAACTATTTCTTTTTATGCCGTGTAAAAATGCTACTTTCGCAATTCTTGTGGTTATTTAGTAGAAACATAAACATTGACCATTTAGGTGAGTTCTAGGTTATTGAGTTCACCGACATTTAGATATTATGAAAAAGTCCAAATACCTTCCTGAACTTTGCTTGAGAGTCCATCTAGCACCCTGAACTATAAATTTGGGCATTGAACCCCCTGAACTTTCTCGTTTGGTCCAAATTATTACCCCCTGAGCGGTTTTAGTGAGTAGTTTTGCTGAATCAATAGGTTTTTTCACGTTTGCACACTAGATAGACCATTAAACAAACAAGAAAATATAACATGAGTATATAATTATATATGCCTAGAATGGATGATCAGTGGTCTAATCACTGAGCTAACTTGGCAAATTAATCAAGTCGATGTGCTGACATAGCAAAATCATCAAATTAACATGTCATGGAGGCAAAACTGCTTAGGGGGTTATTTTTACCAAAAGGCAAAGTTGAGGAGGCTTAATGTCTGGTTTAATAGTTTGGGTGCTTGATGGACTTCACAGTAAAGTTCTAGGGGTTATTTGCACTTTTTCCTAGATATTACTGTTCTTTTATGATTTTGATTGAGGATTATTTGTTTTTTGTTTACATTACTTAAAATGCAACAGAGGCAAGAGGGCTGCTATGTCGATCTGTCATCCACTTTAATGTTCTTGTCCTGTAGGTTTGTTGATCTTGGGAGCATCGAGACGCAGACAAATCCAATTGATCGGTCCATAGCTCTGTTGCTTTTCCATCAGCCATCAGAACATATCACTGGAGCTGTCGATGACGTGGCATCGCTGAAGTCTCATGTTAGTTTATGTTCCCTTTTTCCTTACTGCGCGGATTTATTTGCTGTCGTACTTCTCATGGCTAAGGAAGTCATGAGCTCTTTGTTGCCATGCAGAACGATTACCACCAGACCGCTGCTAAAAACCAAAGAGTGACGCATGCATCATCTGTACATTCGCCAAGAGGGCAGGTCGACCCCAGAAATAACTGAAGATGGCTCGTGAAGCTTAAACAATTGCGACTATGTTAATACGGTAATGTTGCTGCAGACGTTTCTCCGTTTTGACCTGAGCATGCAATCAGCAGCTGGGAAATTTTAGTGTGTAATACTTTAGTCAATAGTCAGGTACAGGCAAGAAACTTGTACACCAGTTAACAAGTTAGATTGGCTTTGACCATAGCTTTGTATCTTATTGTGAAGGTCGCCTGTGCCGTGGCCATTGCGTTCTCACTCACGTTGTGTAATCTCATATAGTTTTTTGTCTTGCTTCGGCTAACTATTTGTTTTTCTGGACACTGTTTCGTGTTGTTCAAAAGCTTCAGTCTGTACTCTGCACTGTTAGCATCGTACAGTGACAGTTCTAGTTAAAACGTACCAGGTAGGCGGCACAGCAGCTGACTAGCAGTGCTGCCCTGTTCTTAACTGCATGTCAGCGTGTTATCAGACCAGATTACAATGTAGCATGTATTCAAACTCCTAACAGACCGGATTACAATGTAACGTGTATTTCAACTTCTAAATGATGTAATCTATAAAATGTTGAAAATGTTTTAAAGTTGTTTATCAACCTTTTAGCATTAAATTTATTTGTTTGAACCCTCAAACTATTTGATTAAAAGAGTTCGATCTTCTATTCATTCGTCTCATCCAATCATCATATTTAACCATTTGTTACAACTTATGAGGGCTAATTGCCTAATTCTAGCAAGAATTTTGAAAAGTTGTACCAAATGTGTAAAAAAGAGCAACTTCTCAAATGAAGTGATTCACGTTTTTTTACTAGAGAGAAGAATCACCAAAAAGTTCTCAAAAGAATTAGAGGAATCAAATATAGACATTCCCATGGTTTTTTTTCGAAAAAATACTCGCCCATTACTAGATATACCCCTTCTCACGTGCATCCCTAGTCGTGCAAGTGGCTCCACATGATAGGATTCTAGTAGGGGTGGCAATCAACCCGATGGGGCTAAGGACCCGCCCTTACGAGGCCGAGGTTGGGTCTAATTTTTGATTCACAGATTCGTCAGGTCAGAGCCTTGCTTCAAACTAGGTGCGGGGCTGAGTCCATGGTTTAACCTATGGGTCCCCGGCTCAATACTGTATGACCCAATAGATATAAAAGATTCACGTGTGAAACCCTAGCTCAGCCATGCTCCTGCACTTGCTCTAGGTCCAGACTCCAGCGCGAGATCTCTAGAGTCCAGCACAAAAAGGCGACGTGCGGGAGCATGAGGGAGGAGGCGGAGAAGGGATGATGGGTGCTTACGGAAGGAGACGTTGAGGACGAAGAGGGAGTAGGAGTCGCGGATCGCCGGTGGCCTAGAGCGCCCAAAGTGTGATATCTCCAGAGCTGGCGGCGATGGAGTGTAGAGCTAGAGGATTATAAGAGATTGTTTGGCATGACTCTCGTTCTACTGATTTTAAATTTTTTATTCTATCTGAAAGTGTATTCTAATTATGCTAATTATAATTTTTAATTCTATCGAAGAGTATATTATGTGATGAATCAGATTTAGCTATGAAATTATTTTACTAAATGCGTAGTTTATAATTCTAATAAGAGAGAATAGTGTCTGAAATGACCACTATACCATTTGTTTTTGGATTGCATTCAATCATATCTAAATATTTCCCTAAACTTAAATGGGTATTTTAAATTTTTGTTAGTTTGATTCTAATGAGAAACAATGTTTCACTTTATTCACTCCCATAGTATAAAAAATGAATTCTTTTTTTTACAACCCACACAAAACAGTGAAGATTTGTATTAATATAGGCAAAAAATACAAGATTACAACCCTGAGAGTTTGCAATCAGGAGAAAAACAAAAACACTCCAATAAGGGCAAGCGGTACTAACCCCAGACCTAAGGCAGCGCTAGCACTAAGTCAGCCACCACTAGGAGAAACTGACCAACACTAGTAGAAAAGACGCCAATACTCTCTAAGACAGCTCCACAAAAAAGAGAGCGACAAGGACAAATAGCAAGACCTACAAGATGACGCCTCTAGGGAGGTCACGACGCTAAAACGCCACCATCGTCCGTCTAAGATCCTTATGTAAGGTTTTCACTGAAGAGTCTTACTAAGGAGGAGAGGGTGACTACTCGACAAAGCCTTAAGGGAGGAACATGGCGCCCAAAAGCGTCATCAATGTTGGCCCAATAAGGCTGGGCTAGGCTTTCGCCTGTAGCTTCCTCTGCCTATCCTGAATACGCCTCCAGCTGCCCCAACACCCAAAACAACCACTGCTAACAAGCGTCCTACCACATTGGTGCCACTCCACCAGAGGGTCCAAAACCAGCATAGGACCTTGCACCCCTGCTGCCCCTAACTAGGCCAACGGCCTATCACCGGCACCACTCCAACACGACGGCAGGAACCACAGGCTAAGAACGTATCTCCTAAAACCAATTACCGTCATACCCGAGGAGCACCCCACGACCAAGAAGGAATACGGTCAAAGAAGGGGAGGAGTTCTGAGGTAAGAGAGAGAGGAATCTAGAAAGGGCGACCACCGCACTGCTGAGACGCTGCCAGATGCACAACACCGAGTCAGCCAAAGATGGCCAGCTGGCAAAGGAACTGGTCGCCACCAGTTCCACCTGACCATGGACCCACACTGCCACAGCTGCGAGACCACCACGAGCCCTTCCCTGCTGACGCAAAGGCAGATCTGAGCCTTCCGACCACAACCACTACCGAAGGCCGCCGCGTGCGCCACGGGCGACGCGATGGTGGGAAATAGGTTGACCCAACACCGAAGCCTCCCATGAGCACCGCCCTGCTCGCCGATAGGCCAGCTGGGACCAGCCCCCGACACGCCAAGCCTCCACTGATCCTGACGACTAGCGGAGCACCAGCCCACCTCCGCAAAAGCCGCTGGCGTAGCTGCACGCCCCGCTCACCACTGAGCTCGACACCACCAACTTCACCTCTGACAACCGCACCATCCAGGAAAAGGGGGAAGAAAGGTCTCATCGCCGCCTTCCTTGCGACGTCCCGAGTGTCTCGGTGGAGAGCTCCGACGGAGTGCTCCGGTGACGGTGACAGAAGAGGAGCAAAAGGGGGCAGCGATGGCTGGGCGAGTAGGGTTTCGCCCGAGCCGCCCCCCGGCGACACGGGCGACGCGGTTTTGATCACTCCTGTTTTTATCTGTTTTGTAGGAATTCTAAAGATTTTCTTTAGAATCGGCCCAACAATCCTTACTAAATAGGGCCTAAATTGCTTCCACAATTCTGATATGTATTCTTATTACCACAGTTATTTCAAATCCATCCCAAATAAGAAAAGTGGACTTTGCATATTTAAACCATTTTCACCTAGTATATTTTCAGTGAATTTCAGTTTGGACTCAATCTTGTTATCAAATTTTTAATTCACATCATTTTATCCTATGTTTTTACTTTGGATCTCTTTCTTATATTTTTTACTTTGGACTCCTTTTCTTACATTTCTTGTTTTATTTGGGACCCTCTTTTCTTCAACATTGCTGTCATTTTGGCATTAGGGTCTAGGGTCTAGAGTATACATTATTGGCATATTTCATGTATAGCTATTCGTATTTTTCTCACGGTATATTTGTAAGGTGAGATTTGATAATTTGCCACTTTAAAGAAGTGGCTTCACATTTTTGTCATACTTACCCATATTCATTGATCTAAATGATTATACATGCCATTAGCAAGAGTAATATCATAATTAAGAGAATTATCTTAAGAGTGGCAAATGATCATTTTTATCTTATAAGGCAGTAGTTTAAAGATTTAGTGTAAGATAGAATCCTATATATTACAAACAAAATGTACTTTTTTATAGCCGATATACAACTACAGGAGTAGTCGCTGCTCTCAAGGACCCTCCAATTGCAAAACTTCAAGGGTTCTCACTGTTGAGATCCAGAATCAGCTTTGTTTGGCTTCGACTTCATCTGCAAATAGGAAAGAAAATATACTAGAGTTTTCAAGAGCAAACCACTTCTTGTGTTTACTAATGTGATGAAGTAATGTAACTATTCTTTTTTTTTCTTTTGCAGGACCTAATGTACGATCCACTGCAGAGCGAGATGCAAAAAAATGCTACCTGTGGGCTGTGGCACCAGAACACTGTAAAATTAAATTGCATGTTTTCAGTTAAAACTTGAGATTAAAATGAAGTCCCTTACCAAGCAGATGAGACTGAAATCCGCAAGTGCTCAGGTGATGCGCAAGCTTTTCACCCAGCTGCTTCTGCCAGTCTTTTATTGCCTTGGCTTCAGGTGTTGTCCACACGGTGGCTGTTTTTCCCTCGAAGTCAACCGTGGCAGATGTAATCTCCGGCTGCTTACAAAGAATTGACAGAAATAACAAATGAAAGGTGGTAAAAATAGGTGCAGATTGTGTAAGTGTAATGCATAACAGATAAGAGGAAGCATGTGCACACTGAAACAAGAACACAATAGTAAACAAGTTTGTTCTGAAGCAAATTTGCAATTGATTCATCCAGATAATGTCTCTTTACCAAGTATAGCAAAGGTTTGTGTGACTTGTTAATTCAATCATTGATATGCATTGCCCAATCCAGAAAATGTAATCAGAAGTTCGGAACCCAAGCACAAAAACGTTTGCAACAGCAAGCTCAAAGAACATCTGTTTGTCATCTTTCTCTAAAGATTGTGTAAAAAGTATGTGCAAGTATAGAAAAATAGAAAAAGTATGAAGAAAAAATTGATCATACACCCTCCATTTAGATGAAAATTAAGGATTTACTCTTCTGATCCACATATCATTAACCTAAGAAAACCCACATATCAGTGAAATGTGGAGAGTAAATCCTCAATTTTTATCTAAAGAGATGGTATATGATCAAATCTCCCAGGTATGAAACAATGGAGAAAGTGTGGGAAAATGTTGAAACAATGGAAAATTTTGGCATGTCCTTTGTTATAATTTGCACAAAATCACAACGTACGATCTATATTCATCAACATAATAGTTTTGAAGTCAACAACACGAACATTCAGCATCACACATTGTAAATCTCAACAACAAATGTTGTGCAAAGTCCATGAGCATAATTTAAAGTCCATCAACAAATGTTAATACAATGTCCACAATCAACACAGTTTAAGGTCCATGAAATGGTCACAAATAATGCAAAGTTCTAGCCACACATGACTAGTAATATGATACTCAATAGACATGATCATCAATCCAAGTGTAGCAAGCAAATGTCCCTTGTAATCTTGCAATGTTTGGCTTGTCTACGCTTCTACGCTGCTGTTGACTGCTATTCTTAGAACAACATAGCATAAAAATCAGGTCTTACTACTCATAGACCCACTCGATATCGTGGCAAAGGACGTCAACAAATTGGAGAGATCGACAAAAATAGAGCGAATCAAGCATTACCACAGGCCGAGCCAATGACGTCCTTCCATTAATTTTCCTGTTCTGTCTTTCGGCTTCTGGCGATTTTTTGGTTTTCATCGTCAGGCAACGCCGCAACGGTGGATGCCAGCGCACGGTGTGGGGTGTGTGGGGGGGGGGGGCAAATCTAGCATGCAACAACGGTTGCCTGCCTGCTCTATGCAGCTTGGTTGATAGATTTGATTATTTGCCCCTCAAAAAAAGTGACTTCACTTTTGCCACTCTACTTCAGTCAGAGACTCACATGTCATTCAAATGAGTGACAAATAATCAAAGTATCAAATCTTTTGAGTGGCAAATCATCAAATGTCCCGGCTCGGTCAAGGTCTAGTGGAGAAGAAGCTAACTTAACAATTGATCTCTCAAGATGGGCTTGGGTGGGCTAGAATATATTGGGCTTTCGGCCTATTATTAATGTTCTTTTTTATTTAATATTTTCTATCCCACTTTTTGAGGTCCAAAACTGCATTTTCATTCATGTTTTTTTTGTGAAATTTCATACCAGTTAGGGTTTTAAATGCCATACTATTTATAGGATTTTTTTCAGAATTTTTTAGTTTTTTTCATTTCAAATTTGAAATTTTTTGAATCTACCAACTGAAATACATTTTCGTGCCACGTTAGTAAGGTCCAAAACCACGAAAACCAATCGGTTTTTGTTAAAAATGTGAACCCTAGGTACGGTAGCAATCCAAATACTCCACCAAAATTTTGTATTACCAAAAAATTAGCTTTGAACATATTTGGTCTCTTGTTGGCCCAATTTGGCATCAATCCAAACTAACCGCTCTACCAAAATGTTGTTAGTAGGGCCAAAATTTGACCCTATGATCCATCTCACTGCACAATAGTTAGCACTTTGACAACACATTGCAGTAAGAATGCTGCACATCATGCAACAGGTTTCAGTCTTCCCCTCTTGGTAAAAAGAGTAAAAGTGTTTTTTAAGGATCCTTGGAGTACCAGTAAAATTACACTAATTAACAAACGAGAGAAGTTAACACTAAATAACACTCACTATAAAGGAAATGCTTTCTGATTACTGGGCTTAGTTAATCTGATGGATCAATGACCATTTTTCTGGCTGTCGGAGTAGTAAGTAAGAGTGAGTAACCACTAGCCAGGCTTGGATATATATATTTAATAAATTCGTTCATTTGACATGAAGAAAAACCTAGTCTGTCCAAACACAAATCTTCTACTCTACTAGCAACTGGGAAACAAGATGAAAGCTTTCATGAAAGGGATCAAAGACGCAATCTTTCTACCATGAATAGAAAATGTGGAAGAAGTAAAAAAAGGGATGACGACCTCGAACCTGGCTCTCGAGAATCCGCTTCACGTTCGCGGCACACCCCCCGCATGACATCCCCTGCAAGCAGAGCATCGCGAGAGTGAGTGACGGAGATGCCAGACCCAACACCGATGGAACCAACGAGCACGGAGCATCACGCACACCGACGTGGAGCAGGATGACGTCGGCGTCCGCCGTCTCCGTCTTGCCGAGAGCCGCGACGGCGGCGGAGGCGGCCGCAGCAGCACCCGCACCGGAGTCCCCGCCGCCGCGGCCGCCGCCACCACCACCACCACCCCCGCCCCCGACGAAGCGACTCCCGCCTCCACCGGAGAAGGAGGGGAAGGAGATGGACGCGAAGCCACGGAGAGGCAGGCGTAGGAGGGGCCTCGCCGCCGCCGAGAGGGACGGCGCGGCTCTCCTGATCGCCGCAGGCTCCATGAGGGGACTCTCTCTCAAGCTGGGTTCGCTCGCGCGCTCCTCCGCTCGCCGCGGCCGAGCTGCCGCTGCTCCCAACCAAGCGCCTGCTCGATATCCGCTCGGCGGCCGGCCCATTTCCGGGCGACGTGGCCCAAATCGGTAGCGGCAGGACGGCCACGTCATCCATGCACGCGGCTCGACGTCCACCGTTGAGGCCCGTGCCGCGTCAAACCTCTTCAAAATTTTGCCAATATAAAACGAACGCGAAATTTCGTTTCATCACTACTGAAATATCGGTAAAAATATCAAGATATCACGAAAACAGTAGCAATTTTGGTAGGGTTCTTTTGGGCATCAATTCAACCAAGCCTGAACAGGGTGGATTCAATTCCAGAAAAATCAATTCACAACTGACATCACTGGTAATTTAGAAACATGTTTGTTTCAAACTGAATTACAGTAATCAGTTTATTTTTATAAGCTAAAATAAATATTCTAGCTTATTATAATTTAGAATGCCGATTATAACAATTCAATAAATTGATTCGATAAGCTAGATTATTATAATATTAAACTGAAACAAACAGTGTTTCAGGCTGAATCAAGAAAAAAATTCAATTCATCACATGTCTGAATTTCAAGAATGTTGTCGTAGTCCCTGCCTATTAGTGACATGACATATTTCTAACCCGTAAAGATTATAATGACATATTTCCAACTTTCGCTTAGTCAATGATGACCAGAGACATCTAAAAAAAGAGTTGATCTAAAGTCATCACTTACAGGTCGGCGTGACCGCGGGAGCATTCCTGGCCTCATGCGTCAGCATTCGGCAAACCAAGCCTGAGTGATATCAAAGGAACTAAAGCCATACAAATCCCAAAACATTTGCTCTTTATTCTGTGAACGAAAAAACAAGACTGATCTGGCAGTGCGTTCATGGATCCAGCGTCCGCATCCTGCTTTGTGGCGCAGTGTACTCATCGTGACAATGCGGCATCTCAACTCAAGTTTCAAGCTTCCACCTTCCTCTTTGGTCGTCGTTGCACATACCCCTTCTGTGACCTCTGCTTCAAGAATATGCCCTTCTTCTTGGAGGGATAGTGTCGTTTCCTGGTAAAAATATATGAGTGTCAGCTTCGACCACAACATATAAGCAAGGCATGCAGCAAAATCACTTTTATCTGTAGCGGGCAAGTAAAACTGACCAATGCATGATTCATGAACATGTCAGACATCAAAGAAAATAATCATTGCTACTCATGCATGACTCAGTTTTCTTCAATGAGCCTCCTATACATAACAACTTTCCATCTTGGAAGAAGCCCTTGTTTCCATGTCAGGATGTGACAGCCCTTAGTAACATCCACATGTTTCAATTTTGAACTTGAAATTCAAGTGGATGTAATTTTCTTGTCATTCCATTTGCTAAACAGATCTTCTTGATGCCTTTGTTTGGTTTTTATATGACTTATTGCATTATCTGATTGAGGACCAAGCATATCAAGGGAGAGCTAGACGACTTTGTCAATTGACTCCTATTGATCTTCACTTGACATGGATAGCAAAATTTTCTGAGTGATGTAATCACTCATCAGGGGCACACCTTTGAAGGTGGAAACTTGACATGGTAGGCTCTACTGTTTTGTTGTATACCAGTAAGTCAATAATCAACATCCACATGTAGGACATGGGTTATAATATCAACAAACGTGATCTGAACATGTAATCAGGACAAGAACTAAAGACTCTGGGTTAGACCAAAACAACAAAATATTGCAAAATACTTGAGAGTAGAAAAGAAACTCCAACGAATAACTGTGTAGGCTCTTTCCAAAAGATACAAGTTCTCTTTCAAGAAACCTGAGCTCTTAGCTAAAAATACTCCTTTTACACCTTCAACCGGAGACTGGAGAGGGTGGGCTTGTTTGATTACAAGCTCTCTTAATTTCGTCGCAAAGGAAAAGAACTTACATGTTATAAACTTATAATTCAACCAAGTCTTATCCTATGCAATTGCAGCAGCCTACTACCTTTAGAAATGCTATCTATTACAGCAATGTTTCACATGAGGGTAGAGAAAATTTATACCTCCTTTCAATCCCCTGAACTTTGTAAAGAAAATTTGTTTCAGCTGGAACAAATTTTCATAGAGCACATGCCATGTGCACATGCATGAATAAATAGAATACCAATGGCTTCTTTATACCAGGTCTTTGGCCCAAAACATACCCATTTTACCTACTCGCAAAGGTGGTTCAAGATGGATGCTATGAAGTCCACCTTGCCTTACCCAAATAGGTGGTGTCCATGGCGAAGGACTTGGTGGTCACCTGTCATCTTAACTGACTAGGAGAGAATACGATGGGAGTGTGGAAATATAGCTGACGCACACCGCTACCCCTCATTGTGCAGGCCATTAGATCTATAGGTAGCAGGTACCGCTGCCTCAACTCTTCTCTGTTCTCCTTTGACCTATGGCTTTTCTCTTGCCTGCTTTTTGTTTTCTGTTCTTCCAGACTTCCACTGCTACTCAGCTCGGGTCTCCCCAACATGATTATCTGGTCAGCACTCAGCTACGAAGCGCGGATACGGCTTCCTGGCTGCGTATCGGTATCCGATACGCATCCAGATACGGATACGTATTGGATACGGCCGGATACATATCCGGTGTGTATCTGGCGATTTCCCCTTTTCAAATAAATAAAATAAATCGGACACGTATCCCGTGCGGCCGGATACGCAAAACGCAGCCAGTTTTTTCTCTCGCCCGTGACCCGTCGCCCTAATCCCCATCGATTCACATCTCGCCCAG
>KE371329.1:540304-596518 GCA_000418225.1 Zizania latifolia
TCGACCACGCCCGCGCGCGGTGGGTCGCCGGGTCGATGCCCGCGCCGACGAGCCTCTTCTTGAGGCGCGTGTTCCAATAGTTCTTGATCTCGTTGTCCGTGCGCCCCGGCAGACGCGTCGCAATTGTCGACCACCTACATCAAATTAAACAGACACATCGCAATTGTTGGTCAGGTTGTATATATAACTCAATTATGGCCATGGAGAACTATATATTGTGGCATGAAAGATCGATGTAGAGAAATTTGTACATACTTGTTCCCCATGATGGAGTGTAGGGTAATGATGGTCTGCTCTTCCTCAGGAGAGAAGTTGCCCCTCTTGATGTCTGGTCTCAGGTAGTTTATCCATCTCAGCCGGCAGCTTTTGCAGCACCTGTTGAGCCCTGTAAAACAACAATTATTCAGCATATATTCAATAATGGAATAATTCGATAAAACTAGTTACTCCATGTGTATTTTGTGTAATATTAGGTATATCCGTGAATAAAATTTTCTCGAAACACGTGATAATATATGTAGCATGTCGAGAAAAAACATGATATATAGCATGTTGTTTTCGTGAGATTTGGTGTACATGGAATTCAATCCAGTCTGTATAAACCCTAAATGCGGGTTTAATTTGCTACCCTGCCAAAATTTTGATAGTTTCTATCAAAACTTTTGGCTACCAAAATTTTGGCACTACCCACACATTTGTGGCTTGTTGCCCTCATACTAAACTCAACTTCTCAGCAGATCTACCCTACAAAATTTTGATAGTGCATGCTAAAACTTGTAGAAGCTAGCTTTCGGACTGCCAAATTTTGGTATAAAGCTTCACACCAAACTAGACCTATAGCTAAATCTATATCATATCGATCATACCAGCTCGCTTGGGGAGAGACCTCCAGCTGCCATGGCCGTGCTTCTCGACGTAGGCGACGAGCTTCTGGTCCTCCTCGCGGGTCCAGGGCCCCTTCTTCACGCTACTCTCGTCGCAGCACGGAGGCCTCAGTCTCGCCATCTTCTTAATTAGCTGCCGATCAAGCAATTATTCCGGCGAACACACTTCTACCGGCGCCGGCCAGCTGCTGCCGATATGCTCACACCCTGCGCTAGTGTTTGGTCTAGCTGCTGCTTGATGATGATCTGTTTGAGCGCAAGAGCTAAACTTTATCCGCTATATCTCTTGTCTGATGCATGCGTTGATCGCTTCGTATATATATATAGCCAGGCAGACAGGCATCTGCATGCACTGGTCAGCCCGGCCCTAGTTTTAATGCAAAGCACCAACGACCTACTCTAGGAAATTAGTTGAAAACACCTCATTTAATTTGTCAACTAATTGACACTAGTATACACGGTCGTAGCTTGTGTGTACATGTAATTCACACATGTTTTGACGGAAAGGAAGACAAAAATATATTGCATATAAATCTAATCAAAATTTTAAAGATTTTTATAATAATTTGATGGAAATTCAATGGAACTAATAAACTAAGCCTAAGGCTCGGCCCCAACTGTCTTAGGCCTGACTCCACATATATATATATATATATGTGTGTGTGTATGTATATATATATCTGTGTGTGTATGTATATATATATGTGTATGTATATATATATGTGTGTGTGTATATATATATGTATGTGGTAGCGTTATACAGCGCGAGGTGCGCTGTTTATTATTCAGCGCGAGAGGACCGTAAAACTTTTACGACCCATCACAAAAGACGATCGTAAAATTTTTACGCCGATAGTAATCATTACGAGAATTTACGTCGGTAGTAATTATTGCTCGTAATGATTACTATCGGTGTAAAAATTTTACGATCGCTTTTTGTGATGGGCCGTAAAAGTTTTACGACCCTATAGTGCTGAATAATAAACAGCGCGTCTCGCGCACGCGCTGTATAGAATATCGATATATCATGTTGATATATGTAACATATATACCATTCTGTTGGAATCGATCGAGCTAGCTAGGTAATAGCCAGCGATCATGATAATAATGAAGCTAGGTGATTAATCGGAGAGATTGAGACCGAGCTTAATTGCATGCATGTATGGTCAGCTAGCTAGCTAGCTATGTTTCCCAGCTACCCCCAACTAACATTCTCGATCTTGATCTCCTCCGGGATCTCTCAGCAGCTCGCTGCTGTGAATTTCATTGGATCTCTCTGCCATAAAATACCATCATATCGAGACATGGTCTGAACAGACGGTTACTTAGCTAGGGACGCAATTACCTAGCTACGATTAATTATTTTTTTTGAAAGTTCAGCTACGACTAATTGTCACACAGTGCTTGCTGTCCATGCTGCGCTACACCATGCATGGCATAGGCATGCATGCTTTTGGTTATAACAATTTGTTCACAAGTTTTAGAGTTTAAAATTTGTTCCAAATATAATGATTTATTACTTATAAAAGGTAATTGTTATCCCCAAAATAGTCATATTGCCTCTGGACTTAATTACTCATTATTCTATAAACCGACACAAATAATGGTTGTCAAACCAACAATAGTATGGCCTGGAATATATTTGTGTCAATTGGGTGATATTTTAGGTGCCGGTTTTAGAACCAACACTGAACACTTTTAAGTGTTGGTTATAGAATCAGTACTAATAATCGTGTGCCTATACCATAATCGACATCGATTTTGGATCCAACATAGTTTTGAACCCTTTTAGGTGTCAGTTATAGAATCGGCACTGATAATTTTGTACTATCGATGCCGTTTTAGCAATGCTCAAGTGGTTTAATTAGTCTGACACCTGACAAACAGCCGTCTTTACCAAGTGCCCGACGGATTGCACTCGGTAAAAAAATTGACACTCAACAATCTCTCTGTTTCCCGTAATGTAGCTCGTACCATAATCAACATCTATGGGTGGTTACGAACAGGCACAAACTTGATGTTCTGTGCTTAGTGAATACCATATGGATGCCGAGTGGTTTAGTCTGACACTCGGCAAACAACCGTCTTTGCCGAGTGCCTAACGAATTGCACAAGGCAAAGAAATTGACACTCGGCAATCTCTCTGTTTCCCGTAGTGTAGCTCGTACCATAATCAACATCTATGGGTGGTTACAAACAGGCACAAATTGTTTTTTCCTTTTTGATATTTGAAGTTTAGGGATGAGTTTTAGATTTTCTCAGATCTTGCTTCCATGAGTGGTAGAACTATAAATGCGTGCATGGCCCGCGTGATGCATGCAGCTGTTCTAACTTGTCTCTAAACAAATCTTGGACGAGTGGCAGCTGCATGCATGCTGACGTGATCGACGACGTTTGCATCTCATTATATGGTTTAATTTTAATTTGATGGTTGATTTCTATGTGCGTGCTCCATGTTGTTATCGTGGATGATCGATGTTTCTGCTCACAATGATTGTTCCACCATTATTTTGGTGCTAATTAATTAGAACTGATCCCTGATTGATCAATCGAGTTGCTTGCTAAGACCGGCAAGCAAAACAATCAAATCTTGATGTTGGATAGATCATAGATCGGAGTAGAAGTTGCCATAAAAAATTATCCACGTTCTTTTCTAGCGTAGTTCAACTTGCAATAACTATCAAGATCAGTGTATATATCTCAGATATTGATTAATTCTACTGACTTCAATTTGACAAAAATACATAGTATATAATAGCAGGTAGAAGAAGTCTACAGCACCTTCCAAGCTTGTATACATTGGTCTCTGCATCAAAAGTTGCAGTACATATCTAGGAAGAGGCCCAGAAATGAAGTGGAAGGTTCTGAACTATTTTATTAATGCAAATATTTTGTGCACAGATAGATGGTTTATGTATCATGTATGTATTGACTACAAGAGAAAAAATAAAGAAAAATAAGTGAGATGGCACTTTTATATTTTTATTTTGGACTCTAAGAAAATATTGTATTGTCATTGATCCTAAAGAGTGGAAAATGATCTTTTGAATACATATAGCTTCTATCTTTCTAACTATATATTTTCGAAAACTAGAGTAGTATTGAAGTTTTTCATTTTTATATGTAAATATATAATTTTTTTGAAGTAAATACTTTTTAATATATCTATAAAAAATGTAAAGCATGAAAAATAAAGAAATATATGTATTTGAGAACAAAAAAGTAACTAATACTTATGGTGCTCAAAATTTATTTCCAAACAAATGGAGGAAGCATTTTCACACTTTACAGTCCTAAGAAAATCAAGTTTTACACAATTGATTAATTTCCTGAAAATTAATATGCAAAGCTGTTTGTTGGTGATCGAATAAAACGCAGACTTCATACAGAACAAACACATGTACATATGCCAGATACATGTGTGCATCATCGACGTAATTCAACAGTAAAAGTTGGTGATTTATAAGAGAGATCGTATCTTAATTTCTGTCCAACTTATCTGCCGACGTTTGGAGAGATCGACGTGCAGAGAAAAAATTGCACACATCTCATGATCAATTACTGCCTAAAAACTTAACCATCACCATCCACAACTATGCATATATGCATTTTCGACTCTTGAGTCTGTGGCGGAGCTAACTCCCAGCCACCCGGTCTCGTAAGTGAATGCACTATAGAATTTTAGTATTATTTTAGAGATTAAAAATAAAAATTTTATATCAAATACTAGATATAGTTAGATTTATCTGGACTTGAAAAATTCCTTGCTCCGCCGCTGTCTCGAGTGACACACGTAGAGAAGGACAGTGTTGTTCTTGTTCTTTGACCGTATGAACTGAACTCTCCGGCTATAATTAACTAGAGAATTAATCAAAGCCTAATTAATTAATCCAGCCGTATAGTACACAGTCGACGTCCATCACACGTACGCGTGCAAATAACTTGTGCCGTGAGATTTCCCTATACAATACACCCGTGTTGACCCTTGTGTGTATCTGATCGATCTGCAACGCCGTTTAACAAATAATAATCGTATTTTTTTTGAATGAAACAACAGATATTTATTTATTTTCTACGCACGCAGACATGACGATGACATGATGTGACCATTGGAAAAAAAATCTGAATTTAGTCAGTTAGTAGTTAATTAAGCTAGCAGCCATGCTTACGTCAGAATGAGACGTACACTAGTTTTGACCAGAAATGATGAGAGAGGTGTATAGTATACTTTGAGAGTGAGATGCGATACCAACTTATTTAATTTGCAGAGACAGCATTCACCATATATACGATTATATGAATACTTGCAGAGGAGAGAGTTGGAAACCGTCGAATCTTGCTTCCATAGGGTGGTTTCACAGCCCCTAGATTTCAACAAGAATTTTGTAACGGTCGAGTGTAACCTTGCATATGCAAGGGTCATCTTAAAATTAAATAAAACCAGTTGGCTCTGCTGTGATCAGAAAAAAGTGAATCGAAAGCAGGCTAACTAGTTCATGGCCTTAAAATACTTGGTGATGCATGTCCACATGATCAATCGATCTCCAACTCCAAGTAATTGGTTAATTAGGGAGTATAGTTGAAAGTGTGCCACGTAGATTGAAGCTACCATTTCACAAGTTTGTCTCTTTTAGTATTTCTATAAATTAATATAGCCTAATTCAATGAGAGTATTGTGCTACGCTATTGAGTGGTTTTACAATTAATATAGCCGAAAGCAAACTTCATATTTATTAATTATAAATTTTAGGATTATTTAATAAAGAGAAATACCTAAATCAAGGCTCCATATATATATATATGATGAGTACAATTTTATTTTATTAATTCTAAATGTTAGAATAGTACATTATTATGGTGAATTCGTATAATTCGCTATATTTTATCACGTAGGAAGTATGTTTCATTCTCAGAGAGAACCAAAATAGTCTTGCTGCTACTGTGCAGCATTCTACATCCATTGATCGCGTCAGCATGCGTAGATTGAATACAAAAATACTACACTATGATTTCAAAATATGATCGAATACAGAAGATATTTATTTGAAAAGAAATTTTTTACCAGAATATGATTGCATAATTTGCTTTTCTTCCAAATTATGCATTTTTTGGAAGGCGGAAAAAATTTATATGTGCCACGACAGTCGAATCATACGCCGAATCTAAATTTAGTTTTCCACGTGTCACCCCGAGAGATGGCCGCAAGCCCAAGGCCCACCAAAAATAGAAAGGCCTCATTTGAACCCCCCTTGCCCGCCATTAATCCTCGGCGCCGCCCTGCCCACACCGCAGCGATCGCCGGAGGCTCGGAGCCCTCCTCGCCGGCGATCGCCAATGGATTCCGCACCCTCTGCGGCGCCGGGGGCTCCACCAGCCTGGCGGAGGTGGCCGTGCGTGCTCAGCTTCTCTGCTGCGCGCGACCGCTTCCTCCGGCGCCGCTTCCTCTCCGCCGGCCTCCGCCCCTTCTCCGTCCGCCTCCTGTCACCCGCCGGCACCGGAACCACCGTGCACGTATGGGCCCGACCGCGCCCCGCGCGCCGCCCGGTCCTCCTCCTCCACGGCTTCGGCGCCTCGGCCACGTGGCAGTGGGCTCCCTACCTCCTCCAACTCATCGGCGCCGGCCTCGACCCCATCGTCCCGGACCTCCTCTTCTTCGGCGCCTCCTTCTCCACCGTCCCCGACCGCTCCGAGACCTTCCAGGCGAGGACCATCAAGTCCGCCATGGACGCCATCGGCGTGCGGCGGTTCGCGGTGGTCGGCGTCAGCTACGGCGGCTTCGTGGGCTACCGGATGGCCGCCATGTACCCGGAGGCGGTGGAGCGGGCGGTCATGGTGTGCGCCGGGGTTTGCCTGGAGGAGACCGACCTCGCCGCGGGCCTCTTCCCCGTCGCCAGCATCGGTGAGGCGGCCGAGCTGCTAGTCCCGAGCCAGCCGGCCGACGTCCGGCGGCTTGTCAAGCTCACCTTCGTCCGGCCGCCGCCCATCATGCCGTCCTGCTTCTTGAGGGACTACATTAACGTCTGAATTCCTTCCTTAATTAATCCACTTTACATAGTTAATCACGTAATTAGCACTGATCCATCTTCCGTTAATTGCAATTGATGCACACATCAGGTGATGGGATCAGATCATAACCAGGAGAAGACCGAGCTGTTGCAAACTCTCATCAACGACAGGAAACTTTCAGATCTTCCAAAAATCAGCCAGGTAAATTTTCTCATTGCAAAGCCCTACTAACAATCATCAATGATGAAGTTCTTCATGATGGTATTCTCCACCTAATTATGCAGCCAACTCTGATAATTTGGGGGGAGCAAGATCAGGTGTTCCCAATAGAGCTGGCTCATAGACTGGAGAGGTTTGTTTCCTTCTGAATTTTTGACAGAATCATGTAGCCAGCTGCCAGCAGAGTTTCTTGTACTGATGATGAACAGCATCGCCATCTCGTCAGGCATCTTGGGGAGAATTCTCGATTGGTGGTTATCAAGAACGCTGGGCATGCAGTCAACCTCGAGAAGGCCAAAGAGGTGTGCAAGGCCATCGTCGACTATTTCCAAGAACCTAATTAGCTTGCTGCCATGCCTCCAATCAAGCACAGATTCATACAGAAACAGGTTCTCTCTTTTCGGTCCAAGTGAATGACAGTTACTGAAGATGCATTTGACTACAATTAGCAAACCAATCAAACTGTTGTTTATACTGTTGATGATCCAGTGACAGACTGTGGAGTCCTTGTCATCTGAATCTGGAGGTGCAGCCTGCATTAGTATTGGAAGCTCCTGAACTTGGGGATCTCCATGTGTCAGGAACAACATAGCAAGCATGCACAGTTCAATGGGTGATCATCAATTCCTATTCAGTTACTGAACGGCTGGTGTAACAAAACCCATGTAACCAGATGGTCTGGACTCTGGAGAATGGGGGAAAGAATCTTGTAACAAAACCTATGTAACCTGAAACGGGATCATAGAACGGAACATATTCCAAGCTGGTTTTGCTCTGTTCAGCTGTTCTTGCCAAAATTTGACAGGACATGTTGGGGGGTTCTACGACTTCTGAACATGCATGACAATGCCAAATACCGTCGGTTTCAGGCTCTAATTAGACACGAGGGTGAATAGATGAATAGGCTAATGTTTGTTTGGTAGCATTCTAGTTCTTGAATCCTTATTCGGTGGAGCTAGAGATCGGAGCAGATAGATCTACTCCAGAAAATGTATAAAAGGAGTGGAGCTATCTTTTTCGCAGCTAAAATAAATTCATTTTAATTTTGGAACTCAAAGCTAAGTGAGCACAAGAATGAATATACTTGAGGGTCTACTTGGAAGGGTCCAGCTTCTGCAGTTCTCAACAATGCCATTGCCAAAACATGCACAGATCATCAAATTCCATTACAATACTGTGATTGTGTTCATGTGCATTGACGTGAATAAATCATAAATGCTTGACAAGAGCCGGATAACGTACGTCTCCCACAACTGCATGCACGATGCATGCGAAAGTGCAGGACTGCAAATCGATCGATCGATGAGAGGTATTTGATCACAAGAGGAAGGGCTTCCTGTAGATGTCAAATGCCTCCGAGGCGAGGTGTTTGATCACAAGAGGAAGGGCTTCCTGTAGATGTCAAATGCCTCCGAGGCGCACAGCTGGGGCTCCTGAAATTTTCGTTTGCACTGATGGAATCAAACTGGCGCTGCATGCTGTTGCGTTGAGAGAAATTACGTGAGTGTGAAAGCTGGCTGGCTCACCTGCGCGCAGCTGAAGGTGATGACCCTGCGGAAGAAGGAGCCGAGGGGCCCCGGGATGCCGAGGTCGCCGCCGTTGTCGCGGATGGTGGCCCGCATCGCGCTCAGCAGCCGCCCGTACGTCGTCCCGGGCTCCGACAACACCGCCTTGATGAAGCTGTACGTCATGGCGCCCGTCGACGCCTCCGTGGCGGTGAACGCCTGCGTGCAGTGGACAACCAGCGCGGTCATCAGGCCGTCGTATCGTACGTCGTCAGGATGGATCGATCACTTGATTGCTCGAACGACGATGCTCGTATGGGGCGGCAGATCGAGTTTGCTGGCATACCGTGGTGTCGGAGGCGGTCTGGCTGTCGCCGCAGCCGCTGATGGAGATGGCGAGGCCGCCGCTGGTGCCCTTGGTCATGTCCGGCCGCCGGTTGTGGTGCTCCCACTGCCAGTAGCCAGTCCTGGATATGCGGCAGAGGAAGGGGAGGTCGAGGATGGTGCCGCTGTGGCAGGTGTCGACGATGGCGTGGAGCTTCACGCCAGGGCCGAGCGGCTGGACAATGGTCTCGTTGATCTCGTCGTCCAGGATGACGCCGCGCTCCTCGAAGTCCACTGGGCAGAGCGCCTCGTCGTAGCCGTCCACCTCGTCGCCATCGTTGTCCAGCTTCTGCACGCCGTGGCCGGAGAAGTGGAGCACCAGGGAGTCGCCGGAGCGGCACCCCTCCACCAGCCACCGCATCGCCAGCCGGAGGTTCTCCTTCGTCGGCACCCTGTACGGGTCACTGTCCTCCTCTGCCACATGCACCCTTCTTCTATGTAAGCTCGCCAAATCGAAGAAACTAAAGATGACGATCGAGTTGCTTAAAATGCAAATTAAGATGGACTCGTTACGCGTGAGGATGAGGATGCTGTCGCCGGGGAAGTAGAAGCGCTCGCGGAGGAGGTAGGACATGCAGTTGACGTCGTTGACGGTGCCCTTGAGCTCGTACTTGGTGCCGGCGTAGCTGATGCCGACGAGGAGCGCCCGCTTATTGCCGCCGGCTCGCGGGTAGCTGGCCGGCAGCCCGTACGAGCCGCCGATCCTCTGGGACCCCGACGACGACGACGACGGCTGCTGCGGGGACGTGAACGCGCTGATGAGGCCCTTGATGAGGCGCCCCAGGGCGTAGTGTTGCAGGCCTCCGGCGCCGTGCCGGCGCGGCTCCACGCGAGTCACGGCGTGGCAGAGCGCGCACCGCACCGAGCGCGCCCCCGGCGGCACGGCCAGGTACGCGCCACAGCCGCTGCACCACGTCGTCCCCCGCGGCGGCCTCGCGCTCGCCATGGCTGTGGCATGGACTGGCCTGACCTGACGACCTAACAAGCTAGGCACAGGCAGCTTGCCAGTGAGCAGCAAGGAATGTTCCACCAGACGAAGAAGGCATCACGTTGGCGTGTGGAGAACGCGAATTGTAGCTAGTTGCATGACGAGAAGAAAGCAGGATTGGTTTTCCTTTCGGTTTGGTTGGGGCCATGCCTGCTCTGCTTTCTTCCGATGGGTGGAGGAGCATAGGCATTTTTGCTGCTTTATTCTATATTCTACAAGGTGAGGCTGAGGGTAAGATGGAATCGGGTTCATGTTCTACTAGGACGCCATAAGAACAAAAAATACTTTTAAATGTTCAGAAATACATAAAAAATGGGGTGAGAGAGGCTCGAACTCTCGACCTCAGGATCACTCGCTTTAGCTATGAGACCTACGCGCTAGCCAACTGCGCCACCACCCCATTGTGTTAGGGTAATACGTTATTTTTATATTTACAGATTATCCATACATGCTAATGCAGAGGATTATATTATTTTATATACATTTTTGCCGATTGACGAAAGATAGACGCACGAGATCAAATAAAAATACTGTAGCTATCGCAAAATGTTGCTGTTGACTATGTTAATTTATTATAGGACCCATATCTACAGTAGTTGTCTGCACTGCAGTATAAAACTGTATAACCCGGTTCCATCCTGGAGACCTGGAGGTGGGGCCAGAGGTCCGACCTGCTGGCCCCACCCTGCAGTGACAAGACATCGTGCCCCACTCAGAAGCCTCCATGGTGGGCCCAGTGGGCCCGGGCCCGCGGCGTGCAGGCTAGCGAGCGCGGGCATGACCTGTGGTTACGGCTGTTTCCGTCCATCGCTGTCGGCTTGCACGGCTGAGCCAGGTTCTTAGCTCGGCTCAGGTACAAACAACAACGGATGCAGGCCTCGGCTCTCGGCTCGGCAAGTGGTTCAGTAGTGGTAGTAGTATAGTAGTGATTAATTAGGAGGCAGGCCATCAGAGATTAGATCCCAAATATATATAGTATAAAGGCAAAGTTTTAATTATATCTCACCAACTACCATAGGCAGCTTAGTCAAAGACGCAGAGAACACAAACCGGACTCGCAATTGCACCTGCCACCTAATATTGCTCGATGCCTCGATCCAGCTTGCTATCTTGGAAAAAGGTTTAGCTAAAAATGCGCTGTTACAATTTTTATGATTTAAAAATATGTTATCGGTTGGTTTGTTATAGATAGACCCTCATTGTTGGCGTAATATAGAATTACTCAACATGTTTATAATTAAGAACCTCGAAGGGTTCGCTAAGTAAGCTAGAGTTCGAACGATACTCGAGGCCTCCGAAAGAATAATAACCTTCGAACAGAAGTAGCTTTAGTTTATACTTCACACTTTCGATCTCCCTCCACCTTGCAAGGGGAGGAGTATTTATAGGTGCAATTATCATGGGGTAGTACGAAGTTTCCCCTACATATAACAAATTATTACAGTGTGAACAGTGATTTTATATGAGGGTAGTTTAGTAACCCTCCGTGTGAATGAACCCGACTTCAGGTCTTGTCGGAGGGAACAGGAATACCATGGTTTCGGAGCCTTGCGACAAGTGGTTTTAGATGCTTCATTCTTAGCAAGCCGAAGAGTGCTCCGTTTAGAGTTGCACGGAGCCTTAACTTATACATCCGAAAGGGACTTCGTAGTCACTGTCATTGAAGTCTTGTTAGAGTAAAGTAATTTACCCCAATAGTAGCCCCTCGCACGTAGCCCTTCTGCCGAAGGGTAAAGTGTGTATTCGACACATGGCAGTCTTGCGCACCTTATTCGGAGCCTAGAGCATCGAAGATCATTGTAGAAAATGAACCTACTTCGATCATTAAATACGCAGCAGGAGCTGATAAGACACCCTCGAAAATCCAAACGACGCCTGGCGCGACCAACGGTCAGAAATCGAACCGTTGCCACGCAGGGGCGCGACGCCCTATTTTACCTTGGCCCCACCTATCATAGATTCCAGAAGGGGCACGTGAGGTGGTAAAAAATGGCTTCGGTGGGAGCGCTACACCCTTTTACTGCCTATATAAGCCTCCTTACGCCCCCAGGACTCATTACGCCTTCCAGCATTTTTAGCTCTCGCTTCCTCTCAATTCTGAGCCCCTAGCTCTCGTCTTCGGAGCCCTTAGCATCCTTCTCCGGAGCCCCTAGCTCCTCTAGCCTCCGCAATCCTCTTCGTCCAGCCTTCAACCCACCTTAGCAAGATGCCGAAGAAGGCTTCGGTGGCGAAGAGCCTTTCTTTGGGCAGAGGCTCTGGCTCCGTGCAGGTCCAGGCGACGGCAGCAGCGGCAGCAATGGCGAAGACGGCGGCGAAGCATTACGGGGCGTTCGACCTCCGGCCTCCGTCGAAGAAATTCAAGCAGACGCTGGAGTTGAAGAAGACAAGGTCCTCCATGAACTCCGCCGAGGGAGCCTGCGCGGGCAAAGTTCAGAAAAAGGTTAAACTCCGCATCAGGAAGAACGATGTCATCCCCGACCCTCGAGCCGACGAAGTGGTCGTCTTTGAAGCCTTTTTTGAGGCCGGGCTTAGGATCCCCTCGGAGCCGTTGCTGGGGGAGGTACTGCGTATGTACAACTTGGAGCTCCCCCAGCTATCTTCGAACGCAGTAACGCGATTGGCCATCTTCGAGTGGGCCATGAGGGTGGAGGGGTGCGAGGGCCGTGCGAACGTCTTCGCGGCCCTTCATGACGCCAACTACCAGCCGAAGAAGCGCACTTGCAAAGACGGGGTCGTCAGGGCGCTGGCCTTCGACAGCGTTAACTTCTAGCTCCGCAAAGGGTTCAACGACTCCTTTCTAGCGAGGACTTCGAACGACCGTTGGTACTCGCGATGGGACCAACATTGGTTTTACATCACCGTTGGAGCAGACTCCCCTCTTCGAAGCACCAACGCCCTTATCTCATACCGCCGCTAAGCCCAAATAGCGACGGACTCCGCCACCATCAACTCCCGGATCGAACTGCTAAAGAGGGTGGCGCGGAGGATGAGCATGAGGGACTTGGCGGAGGAGTTCATTACCCTCCAGATCAGCCCCCTCGGGCGCGTATGGCCGAAGGGCCTTTTCCAGGACTACGCATCCGGAGAACTAAAGGAGATCCCTTTGGATTTTCTTGGTAAGGCACCGAACCGAAGCTCGTGGGTTAGAATGTTTATTTCGCAGTCCTAATAATTGGGTTCTACTGTATTGCAGACCAACGAGAGATGCTGACTCCGGAGGAGGCAATTAGGGCGGCAGAGCACGTCGTCGGAGCCCCCACCGTAGATGAACGGAGCCGGTGTCTCGCCCTGGTCGAAACCTGGGAAAGGTACGGTCGAGTATGGGCTCGGCTAGGCGTGGAGGCTCCGACTCTCCCGGAGTTCCCAGACCCCACCCCTTCGGAAGGGAAAAGGAAGAGGGCTGACGATGATGATGAGCCACAAGGTTCGTCGCCGCAGCGCCCACGGGGCCCGTCTGGCTCCAGAGGCCCATCGGATCCCCAGCCAGAAGCGCTGGCTATAGTGGCCTCGGAGGTCACTTCTCCGCCGCCACGAAGCCCCGCCCCCGAAGATGGGGCCGAAGCCGTCCCCGCAGCGGCAGCAGTGGATCAAGGGACGGAGGCCCTCGAAGATATCGATTGGGGCGACCTATTCGCTCCTCCAAGCCTGCCTAACCTTTCTCCGATCGTAGAAGCTAGAGGTAATTTAAACATCTTCATATATTTTTTATCTTTGGGGTGAAGGCCTAGCTCCTAACTTAGATTCTTTTTTTGCAGAGGTTGCAGCGGTCGACGGAGGGGCCCTCGACAACCCCCCGAACGACGTTGTCATCGAGGTCATCAACGAAGCGGAGTCGTCTAGCAGCAGCGAAGGAGGTTACGAGGGGTCCCGAGAGGCCTCCTTCGCAGATAGAGGCGACGAAAACGAAGGTGGTGATGGTGCCAGCGACGAAGCAGTTTCGCCGTCCCCTTCGGCTGTCGGCGATGGAGCTACGGGGTGGAGCTCCCCTCTAGAGGAGGCATTGGACAGGGTCCCCTTGCTGCGATCCTTCGTCTTCCCAAGGGCACCAGTTGGGAATATGGTGTCTTAATTCTTGCGGGGAAGCGAAGGCCTTGTCAGTAGTGACTTGATAACGGAGATGGCCCGCTATCGTCACGCTGACCTTACCGCAGCCATCGAAGAGGCCTTGCTCCAGGTAATGGAGATGAAAAAAAGGGGTCTGTTTAGACACTTGAGTCTTTCTCAGCCTTAACTATTTCCTTGTGCCTCAGGACTTCGCATTGCTCCACGGGGCCACTCTCGCCGTCGACCGTCAAGAGGATCTTGTGGCGAGGGACATTCGTAATTACCGCCGGCAAGCCTCGGAGGCCACCCAACGCCATCAGTAGGCGAAGGTGGCAGCAGAAGAGCTCCGGGCTGAGGTCCAGTGGGAACGCGAGGCCCATGCTGCAGTGGCCTCAGAGGTCGAGACACTCCGCCAGGCCAACAAGTCGCTCGAAGCTGAAGTCGAGCGGCTTCGTGTTAATAACTTAGCCTTGGAGGCGAAGGGGGCCGAAGCCGAGCAGCTCTGCGCGCCAACTTGTCCCTAAAGAAGGAGAAGGCCGAAGCCACCCAAGAGGCGGACCGGACCATCTTTACGCTCTTGGGCGTTTTGGGACGCGTAGGGACTGATTGCTGGACTCCCACCTTCAACGCCAGGGACCCTGTGCGCTAGCGCCTCGGATTCCTCTGCACCGTAGCCCATGTGACAGAGGACGCCTTGGTGGGCTTCGCACAGATGGCGGGCAAAGTCGTAGGCCAGGGGGTCCTCTGGCTCCTTCATGAGGCCGGATGCCAACACCTTGCGACGGCGACCTCCGGCAACCAGGTGGAATTTGGAGGCCCTCGCTTGGTGGCGCCGGCCCCGGAGGTTGCTGCGGTGTGGCGCCCGCTTCAGGAGCCCTGGAAGGTCCAGGCGCGGGAGGTAGCCTTCGAGCTCCAGCAGGCCCTTTGCCGCCATCATGCGGGGACACACTCTTCGCCTACTGGTGCGAACCCTCCTCCGAAGGTGTAGATTTTAGGCCTACTCCCCCTGTAATACTTAGCATTTGCAATGTAACTTTGTATGAAATGTTTATAATGAAATACGGAAGTATTTTGAATTCAGAGGCACTTCGGAGCTCTGGGGGCCATGAATGCTGAAATTGATATCGAAGTGCTCGAAGCTTTGAAGGCACTTCGCCAGCAATGGGTAGTGTACAAGTATCTAGGTCCGGGGGCCGCCCTCGATTCAAGATGCCTCGAGGTCCCACCAGGGAAGTAGTTCCCGAGGTCGCCCAAGAGCTACTAGTCTCCATTAAGGCCGAGCCCCCTCACAGCTCTTTTTCGTCTCCAAGCCTAAGTATTTTCGAAGTAGTCCCTGCAGCTGGGAGGGTTCAGCCTTCAAATAATGACGAAGCCCTAGACTTCTCAGCATTTGATGCGGAGGTACTTGCTACTCGGACTTGGGCAGACTTGCAAGAGGAGCGGAGGGCTAACAAAGCAGCGAAGCGTGGACGGTCTCGGTTTGGCGAGGGTTCGTCAAGCCGCGGTGGACCTCGTCGCAAGAAAACTAGCAAGAAGCGGGGGTCAACTTTTTCAGCGACGCGGGCCCGCTGGCTATTAGGTTTTGATAGTGCTTTTTCGTGAAACTAGTAGTCGAAGTGTATTGATGTACCTCGCAACTGTATTTATGAATTTGACATTTAATAAATTTGTTATTGTTCGAACTTTGCGTCTACGCTTGTTTGACGTACCTCGTACTTATACGTGTAGTTCGTTTGATCTTGTTGTGATAAAACTATGTCGAAGCACGTCTCGAACGCATGTATAGGTGCCGGCCCCCCTTGCGTGGAGCGGCTTCAAGGACCCCTGTGGAGCCGTTGCGCGTATTACTTGCCATGATTGCTAACACTATGAATGTGAGGGGGTATGCTTCGAAATGTAGACTTCAAATATAGGGTCACTTTGGATCGTGCTGAACACTTCGAGTGTTCAGCACTCGGAATCCATTATTTTATACCGCTCCGGGCCCAGAGGCACTTTGCAGCAGTACTGGTGGAGCAGATCGCACCGAATTTTTTAGGATCTGGCATGGAACCAAAAGTCAGTGCCGTTAGCTATACTTCAGGGCGCGACCCGCGAACATTGAGCTTCAGTTTCACGACAGCGTGCGAGGCACACTTTTGTGTGTTAGACTTTAATTTGTCTTGTGCCAAGCCAGTGGTATCGGATAGCGGAATATGATAGGTGCGGAGCACCTAAATGTGAAATGGCCTTGTCGAAGGTGTATTTGAAGAAGCTTCACATATTATTAAGAACAATCAGACGTAGTATCACCGAAGGTATTCTGTATGCTAACTATGCTTCAATTCTTCCCCCTCTAAAGTGCTGAGCCTGAATGATCCTGGCCTGTTAGAGCGAAGTACGATATATGGGCATTCCCACTTATTACTCAACTTGCCCGGAGCTAGTACGGCCCGGAGCACCAAGTGCCCTAGCAACAAGGGATTTGGCTTCACCTTATAATCAAACTACGTCTTCGTCTGTGCTTGATACTTCGTCATGTTCGCGACGGCTCGGAGGCGTGTCTCTTCAGATAAATCTAGCGAAACTTCACGCTCATTGCCGAATTCGGGTAGCATTATGCAAAGTGAGCCCCCCTTGAGCTCCGTCGGGGTTATTGCTTCATCACCGAACAACAGTCTGAACGGAGTGAAGCCTGCTGACCTTGACTGAGTGGTCCGTATGGACCATAAAATTTTTGGCAGCTCCTCGACCCACAGTCCTTTTGTGAGGCTAACGATCCGGCGATTGAGACCTACCAAAATATTACCATTGGCCCGTTCAACGGCTTCATTGGATTGTGGGTGCCTAACAGCAGCGAAGCATAATTTGATGCCCAGAGAATCGTAGAACTCCCTGAATGGCTCCGCATCAAACTGTGTGCCGTTATCAATGATGAGCTGTTTGGGTACACCAAATCTGCAAATAATATTCTGCCAGAAAAATTTCTAGATATGCTTCGAAGTAATAGCAGTAAAGAGCTCGGCTTCGACCCACTTTGAGAAGTACTCGACAGCTACCACTGCGAACTTCAAGTTCCCTTTGGCATGCGAGAATGGCCCGATGAGGTCCATTCCCCACCGCGCTAACGGCCATACCGACGTGATAACCTGCAGCGGGGTCAGTGGTCGATGGCTTCGCCTAGCCATCCATTGGCAACCTTGACATGTGCAGACGAGGGCTTCGGCATCGGCCATAATAGTGGGCCAATACAATCCTTGACGAAGGGTCTTACCGGCCAACGTCCGGGGGCCGAGATGACTCCCGTAGAGACCTTCGTGTATGTCACGGAGCAGCTCTTGACCTTCAGCCACAGAAATGCAACGTAGAAGCGGAGCGCATACCCCGGACTTGTATAACAAGCCCCCTATAATATGGTAATTACGAACTCGATGCTTTAGCCTGGCGGAGTCGGATTCATCTTGATCAGAGGCTTCGTCAAGCAACATGGCCATTATGGGGTTCCGCCAGTTATTGTTCGTGCAGAGTACCTTTACCCCCTCAGGTCTAGGCGCTGACGGAGCTTGAATTTCTTCATAAAACGCTCCCTCAGGAAGCTCTTGACCTCCGGCGGCTGCTTTAGCGAGGGCATCAGCATAATGATTCTCGTCTCTCGGAATGCTCTTGATGGAAATCCCCTTGAAGGCCAACTCTGCCTTGTGAACCTCCGCTAGTATTGAGCGAGGTCTGGGTGCCAAGCCTGAAATCTTTTATCTACGTGGCCAGCCACAATTTGAGAATCAGTTTTTACAAGTACCCTTGTGGCGCCCAACGCTCTAGCTTTTCGGAGGCCTAACAAAATACCCTCGTACTTTGCAACGTTATTTGTAGCTCTAAAACTTAACCTAGCAGAGTAAAAAGCCTTTTGACCGGAAGGCGAGATAATTACAACTCATACACCGGCTCCGGAGGCCTGATATGCTCCGTCAGAATAAATAGACCAAATACCTTCACTGGGGATTTTTGGGGACCAGACCGTCGAGGGGGTCCATTCTGCTACGAAGTCCACAATTATTTGTGACTTAATCGCAGTGCATGCCATGAAGTTTATTCTGAACGGAGCCAGCTCGACGGCCCACTTGCCAATTCTACCTGTAGAATCTTTGTTACGGAGCATGTCCCCGAGTAGGTATGACGTCGGCACAATAATATTGTGTGCAAGAAAATAATGTCTTAATTTTCTTGAAGCCATGATTAAAGAGTACGCCATTTTCTCGAGCTCGGTGTATCTTGTCTTGGCTCTGGACAGGGCTTCGGAGACAAAATAAACCGGTCTTTGAGCCAATCTGCCTTCGAAGTCCGCTTCGCGAACAAGGACTGCGCTTACCACGGAGGCCGCAGCCGCGAGGTATAACAACAATGTCTCTTTAGGTAGCGGATTAGTAAGCGTCGCTAAATTGGCGAGGTACTCCTTGATTTTGTCGAAACTCCGTTGGCACTCCGGCGTCCATGCGAAGTCCTCCGATCCTTTCAGTGCCATGAATATCGGCAGACTTCGCTCGGCGGAGCGTGCAAGGAAGCGGCTGAGGGCTGCGAGGCGGCCTGCGAGCTTCTGGACCTGTTTCAAATTTCTGGGTGGAGCCATGCGCTGAAGCGCGCTAATTTGCGTGGGACTGGCTTTGATACCACGACTCGAAACCAAGTACCCGAGCAATTTTCCAGCGCAAGCCCCGAAGATACATTTCTCGGGGTTCAAGTGAACTCCTACTGAGCGAAGGCTTTCAAAAGTTTCCGCTAGGTCTATGCTATGATCGCGCTTTTTAGCGCTTTTAATTACAATATCATCCATATAGGCCTCGACATTTCAGCCCAGCTGATGTTCGAGGGCCTTGGAGATCAACCTAGAAAAAGTGGCTCCAGCATTTTTTAAGCTTAAGGGCATTCGTACATAACAATAGACTCCCAATAGAGTAACGAAGCTTGTTTTATCTTCATCTTCACGCTTTAACCAAACCTGGTGATATCCAAAGTATGCATCAAGAAAGCTTAGTAGCTCGGACCCTGTAGTGGCGTCGATGAGTTGATCAATGCGAGGCATAGGGCAGGGGTCACGGGGGCATGTTTTTTTCAACGAGGTGAAATCAATACACATGTGCCACTTCCCTATGTTCTTTTTCTTTATAAAGACGGGGTTCGACAGCCATTCCGTGTGACTAACTTCCCGTATAACTCCTGCCCGGAGCAGCTTTTCTACTTCGGTTTTAGCCAACTCCGCATGCTCGACGGACAGCTTCCGTAGCCCCTGGCACACCGGCCTCGCCCTAGAGTTGACCAGTAGAGAGTGCTCAATGACACTTCGATCGACCCCGGGGATGTTCTCGTCTGACCATGCGAAGACATCAAGATTGCTTTGGATCGCCTCCTCGAGCGAAGCCATGTCCTCTAGATCCAGTCCTCCTTCGAACTAGATAGGGTACTTGAGCCCTCCTTCGACGAGAATCTTCGTGATAACTTCTCCGTCAGGACGAGGCTTAAATGCGGGGCCCTTAACATGGCCTTGGGCTTCGTTTTGAGGTTACACATTATGTATCTGGCGAGGTTTAAAGGGGGCAGTATGGCCATACTCCACCCTCCGGGCCACGCTCTGGTCGCCCAACACCGTAAGGACTCCGCCTTGTGTCGGCAACTTTAAGCATATGTAGTTGTGATGTGCAATGGTTACAAACTGATTCAGAGTCCCCCTTCTGAAGATAGCATTGTAGGCGTACGAAGCATTAACAACGTCGAAGATGACCTCCTCTAAGCGCGAGAGGCTCCCTTCTCCAAAGGTGACTTGAAGGCTAATTTGCCCTACCGCCTCGAGAGGAGGCCCTGTGAAGCCTTGCAGGGGCCTCGCAGCTGGGAGGAGATGCCTGCGAGGAATACACAATTGATCGAAGGTGTGCGTGAAGATGATGTCCACCGAGCTTCCTCCGTCAATAAGCACACGGCGCACCTCGGTGCCCGCGATATCAGCGGAGATGACAAGAGGGTCCACATGTGGGAACTTGATCCCAACAGCATCTTCGACGAGAAGGAAATGGGCACATGGATCCACTCCGGCATCAAGGAGGTGGACATTGAAGTTCCAACGTGCCCTACCTCACAGACATAATCTCGACGCTGTAGCTTGGACAGACTCCCTAGGGCCCCGCCACCCGAGATAGGCAGGACCACTCTCTTCTGGGGCTTAGGAGCGTTTTCGACCTTCGGTGGCGGCATCAAGTTTGCCACCGGGACTCGAGGCCTTGATTCATCAGCTTCCGCATGCCCCACAGCTTGAACATGCTCCGGCAGCGCGGCTTCGGGCGCCCGGTCTATAATTCCTCGGCCACTGGTCCGCTCGAGATACTCCCCTCGTAAGGCCATTATTGTCTTGCAAGTGTCGGTGTTGTGGCTCTGGTTCTTGCCGTGGATGTTGTAGAAAAATATTAGCCGAGAACGAAGTGCCCTACTGCTGGCTTCACACCGGCCCCCCGCCCTCGTCCTTGAGCTTGCTGGAACTTCAGAGCCCTTGGCTCGGAGATGTTCAACACTTCGTTACGGAAGTGTTTGTGGCTTCGCCGAAACGGTGAAGAGGGCTGCTCAGCAAACATCGACTTTGTGGACCTCGAGGCGTGGACCTTCGGAGCTTGGATTTGGACGGTGGCAGCGGTTCTTCGGAGCTGTCCTTCCTTAGAGCGGGCGTACTCCTCAAAGTACGTCATAAGCTAGGCCACTGAGGATATTGGCTTCCTATGAAGCTTGCCCAAAAAGCCCGCATTAGTCACCCCTTTGCGGGCAGTGTCTACAACGGAGAAGGTAGAGATGCCCTTTATCTAGGACTTCATGAAAGTGAAGCACTATGAATACTGCCTCAATGTCTCCCCCGGCTGCTGTTTTACTTGGAATAGGCTTCCGGTTGACATAGAGGCGACGAAGGTCCCTTGAAAGTTATTGGTGAACTTTTTGCGCAAGTGCTCCTAGGACCTCACGGAGCCAGGTTTCAGGGACCAAAATCAACGGAGGGCTATCTCTTTGAGGGCCAAAGGGAAATACTTCGCCATGGTGTCCCTTTCACCTTCGCTAGCCTCGATGGCAAGGGCGTACGAACGGGCGAACTCATCAGGATCGGAGTCCCCGGAGTACTTGGGGAGCTTCGTGGCTCGGAACTTCGAGTGGAAGCGAACCATCTGTAGATCTGGGTGCAAAGACGACCCTTCGTCGAATGAGGCATTCTGCCTTCGCTCTTGGGGTTCCTGATCACCATGGTCGCTAACGGCGACGGCGGCGGGCAGCACAGGGTCTTCCGCAGTGCGGACCTGGCTGGCCACGTTCTGCCTCTACCTCATGACTTCTGCTCGGAGCAAGGCTAGCTCAGAGGCCTACTCACTCTCCAGGGCTCCGCCTCGCCCGGAGTCTGGCTCTAGATCTTGCGACCGAACATAATCTGTTCACAACGCAATTGAGGGCGGAGGCCCAGCTTCTTAGGGGTTCGGGCCTCGCGATGGTCTGGACGCAAGTGGCCCCGTGGCGGGGACCTCGGGCGCTAGGCCAGGGGCGGACTCTTCACCCCTGGGAACAGCACCTTTTGCTGGAGGGGGATTCGTTTGCTCCGCAGCGTCTAGAGATGGAACTTCTGAGTGTGCGGAGGCCAGCGCTACCCTAGGTGACCTCCGAGTAGGGGCTACGCTCTTGTTCTTCCTCGGAGGCATGGTCCGAAGGCTGATGGTAGAGAATCTAGTTTTTGGACTAAGTTCCCCACGGACGGCGCCAACTGTTGGCGTAATATAGAATTACGCCACATGTTTATAATTAAGAACATCGAAGATTCGCTAAGCAAGCTAGAGTTCGAACGATACTCGAGGCCTCCAAAAGGATAATAACCTTCGAGCAGAAGTAGCTTTGGTTTATACTTCACACTTTCGATCCCCCTTCACCCTATAAGGGGAGGGGTATTTATAGGTGTAATTATTATGGGGTAATATGAAATTATCCCCTACTTACAATCGACTATTACAGTGTGAACAGTGATTTTATATAGGGGTAGTTTAGTAACCCTCCGTGTGAACGAATCCGGCTTCAGGTCTTATCGGAGGGGACAGGAATACCATGGTTTTGTAGCCTTGCGACAAGTGGTTTCAGAGGCTTCGTTCTTAGCAAGCCGAAGAGGGCTCCGTTTAGAGTTGCACGAAGCCTTAACTTATGCTTCCGAAAGGGGCTTTACAGTCACTGTCATTAGAGCCTTGTTAGAGTAAAGTAATTTACCCTAACACTCATCATAGCCACACGTAGCAGTATCTTTTAAATTCTTAAGAAATGAAGAACCAACTTTGAAGGAAACTAGTTGCTACATGAAAAATATGTGCACCAGAGAATGTAACAAATATGGCAATACCACTTCAAGCACAAGCACGCAAAGACTTTATTTTTGGTCTGTTACGGTACACTCATTACCTCTTAAGATGTAATACTTAAGATTAATCTAGATCATTGATTTTAGTTAAAATTAAAAATAAACTAAAATTAAAAATATTTGGTGACCGACAGATAGTTGGAAAGTCAACTCAAAAATTTAGAAAATATATGCAGAAAATTAGAAAGTTAGCATAGAAAATTATAAAGTTTGCGCAAAAAAAAGTCAAGACTATTATCTTCTAGGAGGTAATGGGTCACCATCTTTATTTAATCCTAACCATTAGATCAAAATAAATGGGCGGTCCACAATATTTCCGGTGTAGATGTTAGTATTGTATGTTAGCTCTTAATTTGCGGGCACGCTAATACAATGGAGTCACCTTACATTAATTCTTTTATTACTATTAAATCCTATTTATTTATATTTGTTTTTGAATTTTTTATAAAATATATTTTTCACGAAATTGTATTTTCGGATAACCAATCCAAAAAACTGCAAAACTATACCTCTGTCGACCATTGAAGTATCGACATGGGTCTTATTGATATTTTAACGGTCGACAGGAGTCAAAGACATGTAGATTATATCATATATCCTCTCTTTAGAAGAAAAATTAAGAATTTATCTTCCATATCTTATTAACATATAAGATCAATGATTTATTGGCTAGGAGGATACATCATTAATTTTTATGTGAATGAAGGGTATATGATTAAATTTTTTTCACGTAGATTGATATATTTCTGACCGATCCTTTTAGCGCGGAATGAAAAATCAAATGAGTACTTTTGAAAAAACACCTTAATTTCAAACGAAGCCTAAGTTTGTGAACAGAAAGCGCATACAGTTAATCAAAGCGTGTGAACGTGCTCTGATGCTTCCCACTCTGTTAAACGCAAGCACATACACGTGCTGTTTGTTACCACGTCAACATCGCCACAAAATCCATTTTTCCAACACCCAACCCTACCACCAGGCACTACTAATCACCACCAACTCCAGCTCGGCTCGTAGTCAATGGCCAGCCACAGCTCGCCACAGCTCGCCTCAGCTCCTCGGGCCGGGCTGGGCCGGGGCGACACACCACCTCGCGACAGGTCCCACCGGTCATCCTCCGCACCTAACCTTCCGGGGCCACCTCCACGTGGCGAAGCGCAAGAGCAAGGAACCAGTGAAATCCCCAGGCTACCCCTCGGCCTCATCCCGGCTCCCACTGCGGCGGCTTCGTCCCCTTCATCTCCATCGCTTCGTCCAACAACCGCGAGCTCCGTCTCCCCATCACCAACCACCCCGCCCTCCGCCTGACCGGCTCCGGCCACCTATAAATAGCCTCCCCATCCTCCTCAGGAGACACCGCGCCCCGCCTGGCCGCCACGCACCGACACCGCCTCCTACTTCGTTACCGAAAACCCTACGCTCGGAATTCGCTCGCTCGCTCTGACTACCCGCGCCGCCGCGTCCCCATCCGCAATGGCGCTCGCCACCAACTCCGCCGCCGCCGCAGCGGCGGCAGCGGCCATTTCTGGTGGCGGGGTGGCGTCGAAGCCCCGCCGCGCACCGGCGTTCGTCCCGATGAAGCGCCGCACAGTCTGCGCCGTCCATGCGGCGGAGCCATCGAAGAACCCCGGCGTCCCCGCGGTGGCGAAGACCTCGTCTCCCACTGTGGCGCCGGAGATGGTCGCGGCGCCTGCGCCCGCGGCACCGGCCCCGAAGCCGGCGTCGCCGGTCAAGTGGACGGTGGACAGCTGGAGGACGAAGAAGGCGCTGCAGCTGCCGGAGTACCCCAACGCCGCGGAGCTTGAGTCGGTCCTCAAGACGATCGAGGCGTTCCCGCCGATCGTGTTCGCCGGGGAGGCGAGGCACCTGGAGGAGCGCCTCGCGGACGCCGCCATGGGCCGCGCTTTCCTCCTCCAGGGCGGCGACTGCGCCGAGAGCTTCAAGGAGTTCAACGGCAACAACATCAGGGACACCTTCCGCGTTCTCCTCCAGATGTCCGCCGTCCTCACCTTCGGTGGCCAAATGCCCGTCGTCAAGGTACACATCACCCATTTCAAATCCACTATACAAAACAAAATGAGAAAATCCCTTACATTTCATCTCATTCCACTTGATGCGTGTATGATTAAAGGTTGGGAGGATGGCCGGCCAATTCGCGAAGCCAAGGTCAGAGCCGTTCGAGGTGAGGGACGGAGTGAAGCTGCCGAGCTACAGAGGGGACAATATCAACGGGGATGCCTTCGACGAGAAGAGCCGCATCCCTGACCCTCAGAGGATGATCCGTTCCTACGCCCAATCAGCGGGGACGCTCAACCTCCTCCGTGCTTTCGCCACAGGAGGATACGCCGCCATGCAGCGCGTCACGCAGTGGAACCTTGATTTCACTGAACACAGCGAGCAGGGTGACAGGTGAAAAGATCGTCCATTCACTTTTCATGGGACTTTTTTGTGTGGCTTTTGGCGAGTCTAATAGACGATTACAATTTTTCATGCGAAAATTGGCATTGTGTCGTTGTCGAATTGAAAAGGCTGTTGTTCAATTGCTCCTGCTTACCTCACTGTCAGGATAAGGTGACAACATGGTTCGGAAACAATAGATTGATAAAATAGAATTTAATACAAGAATGTTTTCATTTCGATTTATTTCTTCCAGTAGGGAATCCATAAGTGGTGGGCATCAAAACCTGTTGTCCAAATTTCCAAATATTTAGGCACTCTATTAAAAAAGGCATCTTATCAGTCTTCCTTCTATTGACATTTGGGAATTAATCAATAAATCCCTTTGATTGTTCTTCCATAAAATAAAAGTAGTGGATTCCATGATTGCCTTGGGATAAGCAGTATAGTTTAAATGGAGAAGCAAGTATGCATAATATCATTCTACTACTCTTCTACCGCTGTTTCCACAGGGGAAAATTTCAAATAATTTCTTCATTCATCGTAACCATTTTTAGTCATTTCAAGTTAGATTCTACTTTCTAGTGTTTGCAAATATAAACATTAGTCTTCCTGGAGAGACTTCCTTCTTGTATAATGCACATTTTCAACACCATTCCTCTTTGAGTAGCTTCCACCTTGTCATGTACCGTATCAGTTTACCATTGGGGACAGCAAAATAAATTGCTGTTCAATAACACTTGTTAAAATGGTTAATGGTTTCAGAATTTTTAACCATCTTATCAATTTTATGGAGATAATAATTTCTGTGCATTTGGTAAATTGTCATTGTGTCCAATGATCTTACTATTGTTGGTATGGTGGTGTAGGTACCGTGAATTGGCATACAGGGTTGATGAAGCCCTTGGCTTCATGTCTGCTGCTGGGCTAACAGTGGACCACCCATTGATGACAAGTACTGATTTCTGGACCTCACATGAGTGCCTTCTCCTTCCCTACGAACAAGCTCTGACCCGTCAGGACTCCACCACTGGTCTTTTCTATGACTGTTCTGCCCACATGCTATGGGCTGGTGAGCGCACTCGCCAGCTTGATGGTGCTCATGTTGAGTTCCTCAGGGGTGTTGCCAACCCTCTCGGCATCAAGGTTGCTTTCAAAACAAACTTCATATTAACAAAATAAATTACACTCGCTGACTCCCACCTGCTAACAGAAAAAACACTGGCAAAATATGGATTGCAGGTCAGCGATAAAATGAACCCGAGCGAGTTGGTGAAGCTGATTGAGATTTTGAACCCATCAAACAAGCCTGGCAGAATTACCATCATTACAAGGATGGGAGCGGAGAACATGAGGGTCAAATTACCTCATCTTATCCGTGCTGTCCGCCATGCTGGACAAATTGTCACATGGATCACCGATCCAATGCATGGAAACACCATCAAGGCTCCTTGTGGTCTAAAGACTCGCCCCTTTGACTCCATTCTGGTAAGTGCTGTTTTTTCAATATACGACATCCCTTTTTCTGCATAACGAATAGATACTGTCACCACCCGCAATCCTATAAACCTCACCATATAAAAATTCCATATTCCCATAAGCCCTAAAATTTCCTGTACATTTATATTCTGAAAGTATGTAAAAGAATTGAAAGTAGACTTCAATTTTCTTGATGTTCTTAGCTGGTATGCTATCGTACCAACATAAAACAAGAGGTAAAAGGAACACATTTTGGGCATATAGTCACTGCATATTTGTGAAATAGAAGTAATATGGAGGCCAGTTTTCTAGGGAACAACACTAACTAGATGATGCATTGTCAAATGTCATTGTTGATGATGATGCATTGTGCTATATTCCACTACTTGCTTCAGATATTCCTGTTCACATCCCATAGGAGGGGACTACTATTGCAAACTTGTCATTTAACTAGTTGATAATTAGTTGCCTGTAATATTAGAAAGTTGGTGGATGGTCACTGGTCAGTGTTATCTCAAATTTGTATTCTCTAATCTCTAGGAAGAATCTAGACCCAAAAAGACATACTGTTATAGGATGTTGTGTTAGGTATAGATGCCGCCCATCATATGCTGTTTCATAGTGAAGGTGGTTGTTGAACTGGTACAGGCAGATAGAGAAAACATCTTTTGGTCCCTGTCATAGGTGGTCACAAATAGTACATGTCAGTTAAATGGTTCTAGTGAAGTGGGGTCTAGTTATGCTGATAGAAGTGGATCTACTGAAATCACCTCTTCCTGATGGAACTGATCAGAGAGTATTGGAGGTTAAAACATCTTGTCATTCAAGAATATTTGTGCACACTAAGCATATGCATTCCAGAACAAATTATTAGTGAGTTTTTGCGTGAAACTATTGTGGTGGTGACCATGGTTTGTGAATAAGCACTACTGTCTGTTGGTCGTGTTCAAGGGCAGAGGATGCTCAGGATGGTGACAGCACATATTACCTGGAAGTTATGAATTTTAAAAACATTTACCTCAACTGAAAGGCATTAAAGTGAGAATCTTTTATATTATTTTTCCAGATAAAAATTGCTTATATGCATTCAAAGAGACTAATAACAATCTGGTGTAATGGTGTACAGTCCAAAGCACATCTGGTTAAGTTGCTGTTGATTATGGGTTATTATGGTGACAACACTAATCTGAAAGTGCAAATGTTCTGCATGTTGGAAGGATGAAAAAAAAGAGATTTGGTCACCAAACTCTATGGATCCAAGACACCACTATATTTACTTATAACATAAGTCGTTGAACTGCAAGACTAAGATAGTAGATATTCGTTGGTAGATTTATCTGCTTAATGACTCTCAATTGATCGTTTCACATGTATCTTCTTGTAAATGGTGTATTTTTCATTCAATTATCAGGATGACTAACCATGAACTCGTCATCTTGGACAGGCTGAAGTAAGGGCATTCTTCGATGTTCATGAGCAAGAAGGAAGCCACCCAGGAGGCATCCACCTCGAGATGACCGGGCAAAACGTTACGGAGTGCATCGGCGGATCCCGAACTGTGACCTTTGACGACTTGGGCGACCGCTACCACACCCACTGCGACCCAAGGCTGAACGCTTCCCAGTCACTGGAGCTCGCCTTCATCATCGCCGAGAGGCTGAGGAAGAGGAGGATCCGGTCGTCCAAGCTGAACAGCATGTTGCTGTTGCCGCACTTCGGTATCTGAATGGGTAAAAACCAGAACAGGCCGGGTAGATAGTTGCAGCAACAGTCGATCCGCATTCGATTTGTTGGTGAGGTGCTCTTGGTAAAATCCTACAGATGCGAGCTTTCTGCTTGTATCGTTTGCGTTGGTACATATGCTATCTAATGCCGTGAAAGACTGCGAAAAGCTTTGACGCTTTGGTTTCTGTATTCCGATCATGGATAAGAGAATAATGCAGGACAGAATTAAGAAGGCATTGTGAATAAACACTTCCCAAGTGATCCCGTTCTTTATTATTGTGGGGTTTACTGGTATCCACTTGGTAAGTTCAAATGCGCTGTGCAGTTTTGGAGCATGTCCCTGCACACAAGTGCCAGACAAACAACCCAAATGGCCTCCTTAGGTAAGTTTTTTTTAACAACCCACACACAAGACAGTGCAAAGATTTATATTAATATAGAAAAAAAATTACAATTCTAGAAAATTGTAATCAGAAGAAAAATAAAAGCACTCCATCAAAGACAAGCAGCACTAACCCTTAACCTAAGGTAGCACTAGCACTAAATCAGTCATCCCTAAGAGAGATCGATCAACATTAGTAGGAAAGATGTTAACACTTGTCAAGAGAGCTTCACTAAGAAGAGAGAAGAGAGCGGTAAAGACGAGTAACAAGACCTACAAGACAATGTCTCTAAGGAGGTCACGACGTCAAACCGTCGCCATCGTCCGTCTAATAGACTTAGGCAAGGTTTTCACCGAAGAACCTTGTTAGGAAGGAGAGGAAGGCTACTCGACAAAGCCTCAAGAGAGAAACATGGCGCTTGAAAGTGTCGTCAATGTTGGCCTAACAAGGTTGACCTAGGTTTTCACATGTAGCTTTCTCTCGTTATCCTGAAGACACCTCCCAGCTACTCTAACACCCAAAACAACCAAAGCCGGCAAGCGCCCTGCTACCGAAAGGCCCCAGGAAAAACAGGACCCTACAAACCTGCTGCCCAACCAGTCCAACGCCCCTCCACCGGCATCACTCCCGCATGACGACAACAACAACAAGCTTGGATAACTTCTTCTAGACCAACACTCCGCCTCAATCGAGAAGCGCCCCACAACCAAAAAGGAAGGCGGCCACAGAAGAGGAGTAGCTCTAAGGGAAGGGAGGAGATAAAACTAGAAGGGAGTGACCAAAACATTGATGTGACATTGTCGATCACGCCAACCACGCCTCCAGGCATCGCCCGACGTCACAGCACCAAACCAGCCAAAGATGGCAGCCGAAAAGGCCTCGACCGCCATTGGCAACTCCTGAACCCGGTCCCTGCACTTCCTCAGCCGCGGAAACAACACCACTGCTGGGGCCCCTTGCGCACCACACAGCGACGCCCAGAACCTTTCAGATCTGATCTTCCCGAGTCTTCCTTGAAGCTGGCATTCGGCGGGCACCTTAGAAGTTGTCAACCGGACTGGCGACCCTCACGGCACCAAGAGGAGAAGCGTTGAGCCAATGCCAGCCCTGACAGACCAACGTGGCGGAGGTAGAACCTAGAGCTTCCCACACCGGAGCTCTCCACGTGAGCTAACTCGCCAGCATCGAAGCTCCCCCGCGCGCCAACACGATCACCAGAAACCACCGCTGGCACCGCCTACTTGCGCGCCTTGCGAGCACAGGCCAGCCAAAAACTAGCCACCAAATCTGGTCCCGCGCCAACCCATTTGCCAAAAAAACGCCGCTGGCACCACCAACTCACGCCGCCCCGTGAGCACAGGCTGCCAAAACACACCGCCCCGCGAGCACAAGCCAGAGACCAGCCAAATCTGATCCTAGAGCCAACTTTGGCCCAGGCACCGCCACCGGCGCGCGCCAACTTGAAGCCAGAGGAGGAGAAGAAAACGAAGGGCTCCGCTGCCACCTTCCTCGCGCCCTGCGGGAGGCCTAGCGGTGTGCTCCAGCGACAACGAGGGAAGGAGAGGGTGGGCAGCAACGGCTAGGGGTTTGGGCTTCCGCCCGAGCTGTTGCCCGGACGATGCGGACGACTCTATCCTTAGGTAAGTTTTTAATAGAATGAAAACAAGTTTTAGACTTCAAAATTTATACTAAGTATAACAAATCTAGTATCCGTAAAAGATAACTTTTACTTAAGTATTTATATTATTTCTGAATTTAATTACTCATTACTCCACTAACCCTTATCAGTTACTCACCCACTTCTGTACTCTACTTTTGAAAGTTTAATGGCTACTATCTAAAAATTGAAGATCTAAAAATGATGTTTTTTAAAAAAACAGATGGAGTAAATTTTGATTATATTAAGTCCTTAAAAAGCTGTAGCCAACTGACTCAAGCTTTTCATACTTCAACGAGTATGTTGATTCGAAACACACCAAGATCAAAGGTTGAAATATTTTGGGTCCAAACAAGTCACCATATATTATGAACTATAAATAAATATATATAAAACAACAGAACCAAAATAAAACACATCACTACCTGCCTACCTAGAATGAAACTCGATCGAAATTTAACCGGGCAGCATGAGAATTGCTATGTCTCCGAGCAGGGAAATAAAACTAGTTAACGAGGCATACAATTAGACTCAACAGCACAATACCAGGTAAATAGTCGACACAAGTTGCACCATTCCAATACATCGCAAAAGCAAGTGCTCAAAAATTGCGACAAAGCATCATCTTGTCAACAGAAAACTGCACCAATTACCAAAGAAAAGCTAACAGTAGCATGCCTATCCATCACAAACGATTCCTCATCTATAACTGGGGTGTGTAGGCTTCTTATGCAGTGGAAGCAGCAGCCTTAACAGCAGAAAGCTTGGACCTCCTCTTGGCCAAGCTCTCACTCCGGCGCTCCCTCTGCTCCTTGAGCCTCTGGGCGAGCAGCTTCTGGTACTCAGCAGCCTCAGACTTCTTCTTGGCGATTCTCTGCTTCTTCTTGGCGATTCTTGCCCTCTTCCTCTGGAGGGTCAAGGGAGTCACAAGCCTCTGTATCTTAGGAGCCTTGCTCACCTTCTTGCCTGCAGGGCAAAAACAAAGCATTAGTGATAGTGTCATAGTGAAGTTAATAAAAATAAAACATCATTTCATGTCAGCCCTAAACTAACCGTTAACTTACTGCATATGCATGTGCCATGTCAAGGAATTTGCAATTTATACCTAAGTTGTTATTTTCTTAATTAGAATGATTTTAGTATTGAATCGCAAGACAACCTCTTAGCACAAGAGGTTAGAAAAGCAATGCAGTTCAAAACATACATATATAGCAAGGCAACTCAAGTTTAACACTGAATATTTCAAATACTCACCATTCTTGGTAGTGAAGGTTCTGCGGTAGGTGTTGACATACTTGCGGACATCATCATCCTTGGCAAGATTGAACAGTTTCCTGATCTTAGATGCCCTCTTGGGTCCCCTCATCCTGGGCTTCTCAGTGTCAGTCAAGCCAGGAAGGTCATTATCACCCTTCTTAACAATCACTAAGTTGATGACAGAGAGATCTTGGCTGACAATGCAACCACGGACAGACTTTCTTCTGCGCTCACCATCGCGCCTGCCATAACCACGGAAGCAGGGGGTGCCTGAGTATAAAAATGGAAAATTGACATTAGAAACACCTGCCAAAGGGATGCAAAAAAATATGATGTCTGAAATGTAGAAGACAACTACCCCTGTGGAGGAGAAGGCGGACACGTCCAGATGTAAGCACACCCTGTTTCATGGGGAAACCTTGCTTGTCACAGCCTCCCATGATCTTGAATACATAGCCCTTGAATTCCTGCACAAACAAATTTAACAGTGCAATTCATTAAATACACCATCTGGCCATTTTAGTGTTAAAAAATATGTTAATGACTGGAGGTAGTAGCAAGAAAGTTAAAGAATCATGGAATAAGTTGACAAAGATATTACTTCGCCAAGAGCATCACCGCTGACTTCCTGGGAGATTCTCTTGTCATAAAATGCCCGGCTGCACAAATGATAGGAAATAAATAGTTACATATCATAACAGAAGTCCCTAAACAAAAATAACAAACAAAATGCCCAAAGATAATTAACATTGGTCTGCTTTCACCTAGCTAAAATTAAACCAAGCTTACTGCTACAGCATGTAAACGAGGCAAGAATGCACATTTTTTCGGTGTTAGCAGTGGAACATCAACTTGTTTAATAGCAACTTGTTCGATTCTAAATGAAACAATCTTATTTTCAAGTGATATGACACATACAACAACCAAACTATATGAGTTCACAGCTAACCCAAAACCACATTCTGATACAGTAGGTGAATTGATGCAGTTTCAGATGGTTACATAAGATTCAGGAAACCTCCAACTAAATAAGAATTAACACTTCTTTGGGCCCGAGTGAGTACAATGTAAAGTTTCAAATTCACAGGATTGAACATTCAAAACAGATAAAGAAAGAGGATCGGACGTAGCTATGTATTCCATGTCCCCATTCAGTTATGCTTTCCACTGATAAAACTTCCAAACATATTTTGCTTCAAGATTTCCTAGATCCGATTTAGTACCTACCAATTCTCTTCTCTTTTAGTACAAAGGAATATAACAGTATACAGCGCGTACGAACGCAGCGATGACAAACCAGCATCACGCGATGATAGAGCAGAACATACCCAGACAAGGCAAATTACTAGGGCTGAGCCAGAGCTAATATCCTCGATAGCAGTAACCATTCACGCCACGAAGCGTTCACCGCACGATGGATTAACAGGAACGCATTTGACAACAGATCGGGATCGAGAGAGAGAGAGAGAGAGAGAGCACTCACAGCTTCTGGTCGTCGTCGATCTCGAGCTTCTTCTGGCACCCGGTGGTCGGGTTGGCGATGTTGAACTGCGGGAGCCAGCGCAAACATCAAGCGACACGATCAGATCAAATCGCACCGCCAATAAACAGTCGAATCGATCGGGAGTACCAGACGGGGGCAGAAGTGGGTACCTTCATGGCGGCGTCGCGGCGGGAACTCGAGGCGGCGGCGGGTGCCCGGGCTCTGGGCAGCGGGGGCGGGGGCGGCGGCGGTGCTAGGGTTCTCGGTGGAGACAACGCTTGAGAGGGGCGAGGCGGGCAGGCGGCTTATATATTGGGTGCGTGAGGACGAGGGGTTTGGGAGAGGATGCGATAGTTGATCTCAGCCGTTGGAGAGTTGCCTGCACCGTTTGATTGGATGAGCGGGGGTTGGCCTCTTGGGCTTGGGTGGACCCGTGATTTTCTGGTATTTTCTTTACCGGAAAAGAATCAATCATCAATCATCTATCCTACTATATAATTGATGAGTTGGTAGACAGCTATAGACACTTATCCGGTAAATCTCAGCCATTCGCTTCTTTACATTAAATCAGAGCCGTTCCTTCCTACTCTCCTGCGGCCCTGCCTTCTCTCCTACCCCACCCGCATCCGCATGGCCCGCCTCCTCCTGAATTGCCGAGATTTGCTGGGTTAGTTGCTGAATTATCGGTTCTTTATCTGTTACAGGTTGGTTGATGATGATGATTTGTGCCGCCGCCTCTTTGCCACCTCCTCTCCACCACCCAATACCGATGGGGAAGCCGACCGATCTGCGGTGACCATGGTCCATGGTGGCGGCGACGCCGGCCAAGGGGAAGGGTAGGAAGAAGAGGGAGGCCGGGAAGGAGGGTCGAGAAGACGGAGAGCGGTGAGCGTGAAGAAGCAGAAGGCTGCGGGACTTCATTGCCCGCAACTCCTGCTCCTCTACGGGTATGTACAGACTAACGCGCGCGGTTGGGCCATTTTGTCGAGCACTTAGCGCACGTAAAATAGATAGGAGGCGGCGACTGCATCTGCATCGCCGCACACATACCTCTCTGGCCCTACCGCTGATGCCTCGCCGTGCTGCTTTGCTCACACAGATGGCGGCCAGCGGATGTCTGCGTGACGTCGAGCAAGACGACGGTGCCGCTAGAGCAGCGGTGCATGCGATACATCGACAACTTCAGCTTTGGCCACCGTGGCGCCGCCTCCACCAAGTAAGACGCCCTCCCGTTAATTCTATGGCCTACACGATTTGCGCGCTTTCCGTTTTGCTACAATCATGGCTAGGACCAGAAACTCAGAGAAGCAGATAGCATTTTGATCATGTACACTCCAACTGTACCATAACTTGTTTTTGGCGTACAGGAGCTTTTCCATGGATCACAAAGTGCCACATGCATTAATTCGTATTTGTACTCTCTACTCATCTGGTCCTATGAAATGTCCACGACACCATGTATTAATGCATTAATTCAGAGTTCTTGGATGATTTCTTCTTGGAACAGTGAGTGGTTTTTTGTCGCCTGGCAAGTTTGAGGTCTGCATATTAATGTGTTCTTGAGATAATGCAGGTATTTTCTGGAGGCAGGCTATCCAGTTATCTTCATCCACCGACGGTAATCTATTAAATACTAGCCAAACAACTGTCTTTTGCAAGAAACTGAATTGTTTTCATCGCCATTCAGTTTTGTCAATTGTTGTTCTGTGTTTACATGCTGTTAAAAGATTATTCACCAGGAAGAGACTGGGGCTTAAAGTTTTCAGAGTGAAATAAGTCAAATAGCCTGTATTTTGCTGGTTCTACACGTGTGTAGAGGAAGCTGCCAACCTTACTGTAGGTTCCTCCCTAAAAATTCATTCCTCAATTTCTTCTTTATTTTTAGTGGCAAATTCATTCATCAGAAATTCACTTTTTTTGGGTGGTTCTTCTATGGCTCTTTTTGGCCGTGTAGGTGGTGGTATTTATACTAAAGCATCTGACGTTGGTGCTGACCTTGTTGGGAAGGTGGAAAGAAATATTTCTGAGGATGACCCAAGAAACCCAGCTCTAAGAATCTCTCACTTGAATTCCGAAGATACCCAATTCGTAAATGCATTTATAAGAATTTCACTGTACTAATATTACAAAATACTGAAACTTCTCTTTGGTCATACCATCATGGTATTACATTATGTAAGAATGACTTTATACCTGAATTGGACTATAAGAATGGCTTTTGTTCTACTTTTAGGTCATTGTGGACAATGTTGGAGATATTGCTGGAATGGGATCATATCTTTTTGGTTCTTATGCTGAATCATCATGTGCTGCACTTGTTGTGGCATCAATCTCTTCTTCTGGAATCAATCATGAATTTACTCCTATGGTGTACCCCCTTGTCAGCTATGTGGGTATTATAGCATGTCTCATAACAACCTACTCAATTTTCTCAATGTATAATCTTAATTATCTATGAGTATCTTTGCAAACCAGAAGTTGAACACACTCAAAACACTGAATATACAAGGCTCATTAGCTTTCATTGAACATGCTCAAATCTGTTCTTCACGTGTCCAGTCCAAAAAGTTTTATTCATGAGCCATCCTTTTATAGGATTGGCTTCTTTGGTGTTGTTGAATTTGAGTCGGTGTGGCATATACGATGAAGGCTGCGAAAACTTTCGAGGGATGTCTAATGTTAATTGCTGATAAATTAGAAATATGCAGTTTTCAGTTTTACATATGCAAGCTTATATGTTAAAAGTAAAAAATGTTATCAGCTTATTAAAGTAATGACTTAGCTATTCTTCTTCTGCAACGAGGAGTTGGGACTGGATCAAGCAGAGCTGTTAAAATTTCATGTGCTTGTTAACTGTGTTGATTCAACATGTAGAAAACAAGAATCTGCTATGTTTTGGTCTTTTCTGGCATAAAAGTGGATACTTGTATCGATTCTTTATAGTTCACACAAATTAGCATGAAGAACATTGTTACTGTGAGTAGATAAAAGTAAAAATAGGTTGAGAACACTGCTCAGTCCTTGCACATGGAGAGGTTGTCTGGAGATAAATAGCTAATGTTCGGATCATATCCTTTCGATGTTTAAACGTTGATTGAATTATCACTACTTACTGTCAAGGAAATCTCCTCATATTATGCATCAGAAAAGAGCACTGGATTGAAAATGAGGTAAAAGCTCGAGAGGTATGCAGCCTCATATTTTAGTATATTTTCTATGCCCTATCACTTGTTGATTGCCTGCATTGTATTGTATGGAAGCAAAATTGTTACTTTTTCAGTTTGATTTTTCAATTTAAGTATCTGTAAGTAATATGGTGTACATATTTTTTTTAATTTGATTTTTATCGTAGTGTTAGCACGGGCCCACTACTATGTCCTATGGTTGATAGACCAGATGGATGAGATTCTATAGATGAATTAAATATTATAACATTTAAAAAATATTTTAGGAGAACTTATATATACTTTCTGATTTTGTCATGTCTTGTTCGTATTATACCTGATCGCAATTCAGGTGTAAACTATTTGGGTAAATGAGATTAAATCAGCTATGCTCGTCATTAATTGATACGTCAAAATACAGTATAATGATAACTATTTTCTGGTTCTTTTCTTTAGCATAAAGGATCAAAATGTTCTTTTTAAATGATGGTTGATATACTAGAGATGGATGAGATTGTATAGATGAATTAAATATCATAGAATTTTAAAAATATTTTAGGACAATTTATATAAACAATCATGGTATAGAAAGTTTTATAAATGCCATACTTATTGATTTTATCATGCGTGGTTCCTATTTTATTGGATTGCAATCCACCGAGAACTATTAAGTTAGATAGGAGCAAATCATCTACGCTCATTGCTGATGTGACATATTAAAATATAATATAATAAGAATAGTACCAAACTTGAAACGTTGTGTTGTATGATTAAGAGTACGATCTTCCACCAAAGTGTTACTGAATTACTCAACGATCCAAACCACACTAGTATCTGTCTATTACTTAAAATCTCAAACCTACAATTATGCATGAATCGGTCTCCAGGATAGTGACCAATTTGTGTATTATTATCGTTGTTATATATATTTGAATTATTTTTTAACTAAATGATAAAATATTTTTACTAAGTTGTCCGTTCGATTTTTTTTTTACTTTTTAGAATGCCCTGGACTGAGCATTTTCCCTTTTGAAAGGCTTTTGTTCTTACACGTGAGCAAATATAAGAAGGGTGGGATATGGCAGTGGAAGTACGATCGTTTTCGAAGGCCCACGAGAAGCCCAGCACGGCTGAAACCCTAGCCCTCACATGAGCCACCTATATATCCCGCCCGCGCCGCCACTGAGCAACCCTTGCACCCTCGCGCCTCCACCACACACTCGCACAGGTAAGAGGAGGGGAAGTGAACCCGGCGGGCGGCGGCGGCGGAGAAGATGGTTTCCCTCAAGCTGCAGAAGCGGCTCGCCGCCAGCGTGCTCAAGTGCGGCAAGGGCAAGGTCTGGCTCGACCCCAATGAGGTCAACGAGATCTCCATGGCCAACTCCCGTGAGAACCCGCTCCCTCCTCCCCCCAATCCCCTTCAACGTATCATCATGTGTTATGATTGCCAAGTGATCATTATATACGTGATTCCTAGATCTGAAGCTCTGGTTCTAATCTGCGCCCGCATGTCGCTCTAAATCCATATTTTGGTTAAGTTAGCGCGAGTAGTTTTATCTGATTGGTGGCATAGATTGTGATTGGTGTCACTGAAACCTTTGTTCGTTCCAGTTTTACTAAGGTGGCTGTGTTAGTTTGGATATCTGCGAAGAAAAATTAAGAAATGGTTATAACGACGACATTGTAGGGTTTGCAATATATGTTGATCCAAGTTGGTCGGGTTGGGTGGTGCTGTAAGTGACTGATGGTTTTGTTCACTAATATGTGTGAAATTTTCGTTATGGGTTCATATTCCACGGTACTGTGCTGGGTATGTGTCTATTGTCTTATATTACTTGGAAATTTTGCAAGTTGATACCTTCCACAATAGATATCCCTGAGCATTTGTGTTTCTGTTGTGGTGTTTCATGAGTTGTTGACCACCTATATCAGGTAGGATGCATGCTACAATTCATGCCAAACGATTACAATGAAAGGAATTGATAAGTCTATTTGTCACTTCTGTAGTTATAATCCATATTTCTAGTAAGATCAATAGTTTCTTTTTTAATTTTGCACCACCATTTGTAGAGCTGTGGTATGATGCCGTCTTAGTTTCCTGTATGAACTATTCTGTGGCATACCCCAGATTTTATATATTGTGACCTTTGCTATGTTCATTTCAAGATATCTCGTTAGCCTGTTATCATCAAGGTAGAGGCATAGAGCAATATATGGATTTGCATCGATTAAGTTCCTGTTTTTAGTAGGGAAAAACTCATTTCCTGTAGGAATCAAGAGAAGCATATGTGCAGCTAATAGTTCGTTATTATTGTTTCGAAAAGTAGTATAATTGTTGCATATATAATGTCTATTTCCCTGAGTTTTATATATCTGCTATTCTACTGGTCCTGCTCTGAGTTTTGAGACACTCTTGAAATGCTAGAACTGCCTAATATTTTTTCTTTGTTCTTGCAGGGCAGAACATCCGTAAGTTGGTCAAGGATGGGTTTGTCATCAAGAAGCCCCAGAAGATTCACTCAAGGTCCCGTGCAAGAAGAGCCCATGAGGCCAAGCAGAAGGGACGCCACTCAGGATATGGTGCGTTGGTTCAATTAAGTTAATTGATATTGTAGTGCAAATCTGTGTGTCTGCATATACCTGAATCTGCTGTTTCTGCAGGTAAGCGCAGGGGTACTAGGGAGGCTAGGCTGCCAACCAAGATCCTGTGGATGAGGAGGATGCGTGTGCTCAGGCGTTTGCTGCGCAAGTATCGTGAGGCCAAGAAGATTGACAAGCACATGTACCATGACATGTACATGAAGGTGAAGGGTAACATGTTCAAGAACAAGCGCGTGCTTATGGAAAGCATCCACAAGTCTAAGGCTGAGAAGGCAAGAGAGAAGACGCTCTCTGACCAGTTTGAGGCCAAGCGTGCCAAGAGCAAGGCAAGCCGCGAGAGGAAGATTGCCAGGAGGGAGGAGAGGTTGGCTCAGGTGAGATGTTTTTTATGGTTCCATAATTTAAATTTTCTATTGCAGTGACTAAACTGTTTAGTAGCACCCTCGATTAAATCTTGTGGTTTGCCAGCAAATAAAAAAACTTGGTTGAGTTAATGATGCTCACATAACACTCACATAATTATGATGTCATGATAATCGTTTTTTTGGAAAATGTCACATGTTTATTGTTTGGATTTATAATGTAAAATTGTCTAATTTGGTCATGAGATTATCCGCCGATCATGTTGCTTAATATATTTGACTGTAAACAGGGCCCAAGGGAGCCAGCAGCACCGGCAGCTCCTGGTCAACTTGCGGCGTGAGTAACCATGAACGTGAAATCTCCTCTTTGCAATTGTATATGCGTACTTTTAGCTTTGTTTTATACTGTGCGACTTCCTAATGTTGCAGAGCACCCAAGAAGGGAAAGAAGTAAGATATCTGGCATGAAGTGTGGTCAGCTTAGTGAAACCAGTGAAGGTGTTAGCTGAATTTTTGAAATATGAACCTTTTGGCGTAGTGTCTTCAACTCTACGCCCAAGAAGGGAAAGAAGTATCTTCAACTCTGATACGCTGAACATTATGTTTTATGCTGCTGGATGTAGTAGATGCCTATGCAAAGTTGCTTTTCAAAAGATGGTGATGTATTTAACCATTAAATTTGTTCACTTCAATTTCTTTGAGTCGGAGATGACAAATTAAGTCCCTTTGCATACGGTATTTAACTCAATGGTAGCTGAACCTTTGACATGCCTACGGTTAACCGTTTGTCAATATAAACGTGCCAATGGGTTTTGCCTCTTCCGCTTTCCGTCTTGAGGGGGTCTCTAAAAAAACATAGGAATATAAGGGGAAATGGCATAAACATAAAATTCTCGTGTTAGAAGATAAACTAGTTTTGTAATTTTTTAATCGGAATTAGTTCTATAAATTGAAAAAAATAAAAAAATGCGACCACTTTCCCCCTCAGCTTCCATAACTTCCCCACTTTCGAAGATTCGAGGGGAAACGAAACACACCGAAAAAAAGAAGAAAAAGCAAATAAAGAAGGGGAAGCCGCCCACTCCCATCGGTTCCCGTTCCCCTTCCTCCTCGCAGATCTCTCCTTCCCCGCCACCGGTCGGCCACCATGAACTCTTACTCCGGCGACCGCTCGTCCTCCCGCCCCACCACCAGCACCACCTCCTTCGACTCGTACCAGTTCGACTTCGGGGTGAACTCGTCCCGCTCTTCGGCTTCCCGCCCCCTCCGCGACCAGAGGCCGGGTGGTGCGGCCAACACCGCCGCGAGGTCGGCCACCACCACCACGGCATGGACGCATCAGCCCGCCAAGACGTCGTGGACGCACCAGCCGTCCCTTGCCGCGGCGGCGCCTGGATCCGGGCCCACGTCCATGGTCGGCGACATCTTCGGCCGGAGCTGGTCGTCAGCCGCACCCTCCTCCGGGATCGGCATCCTGCAGGCGAACAATCCCGGTATCTTCAGCGACCTTGTCGGTTCCGCGCTCGGGTCCTCCTCCCGCGCCCAGTCAAACGCGCCGCTCAGATCCGCGGCGCCGCAGACCTCCAAGCCGGCCAACCCTAGCATCAACAGCTCCCCCTTTTCGATGGGCGGCATGGCGAGCGCGCTCCCGAAGACGACCGGGGCACCGATGGTCTCCGGTGGTGGGTACGGTGTTGGTGGCCGTCCAATGAAACCGACGGGCATGGCGTCCGCGGCAGCTGCGCAGCCGATGGGGCAGAAGAAGGACCCGTTCGGCTCCATAGATCCCTTTGCGGCGAAGCCTGGTTCTATGAGTGCTGCAAAGAAGTCTAGTTCCGTCAATCCCGACCAACGTTTTGGGGCGTTCCAGGGCGTGAATTCAGGTGGCGACGCAGGATTCAGTGGTTTCCAGAGCACTGACGCTGGGTTCGGTAGTTTCCAGAGTTCCAGTGCCGCGAAACCTTCTAGCTTTACTCCTCCGCCAGCACCAGCTCCAGCGCCGGCCCCTGCTGCTGCCACGGTGAACTCCGGTGTGGATCACTTGGACACACTTTTTGCTTCAACAACAGCTGCACCGACTGTGCCAAGTAATGCCAGTGGCGGCGGTGACATGTTTGGTGAAATGGATAGTTGGGTGGATGTGGAGGCTGAGTTTGGTGGTGGTGACAGTGGTGGCACAACTACAGAGCTGGAGGGGCTCCCACCACCACCGTCTGGGTTGACAGCATCTGCTGCTAAGGCCAAAGGGATGGATAATTACAAGGGTGGGCAGTATGCTGATGCCATCAAGTGGCTGTCTTGGGCTGTTGTACTCATGGAGAAGACTGGGAAGGATTCTGGCATTGTAGAGGTGTTGTCATCAAGGGCTTCATCTTACAAGGAGGTTGGCGAGTACAAGAAGGCAATTGCCGACTGTTCAAAGGTATTGCAATGCCTTTGTATTACCTGTTAACTTGTGGCATGTTAAAAGGTGCCTCCATGACTTAGTTTGTTGATTTTATGTCTTGTGCAGGTACTAGAGAAAGAAAAGGAAAATGTCTCAGTGCTTGTGCAGCGTGCTCTCCTATATGAGAGCTCTGAGAAATATAGGCTTGGGGCAGAGGACCTCCGTTTGGTTCTGAAAATTGACCCAGGGAATAGGCTTGCCAGGAGTATGATCCATCGCCTGAACAAGATGGCTGAGTAGAGGTGTTTTTCTAGTGCCTTGTGTACTACTACAGTACCTCTGTAATCCATCCTTGACACGAGAACTGTGAGTCACGTTGAATTGCTTTACTATACTTGTGGCTTTGGGGGAATACTTTTTCAATTTGTTGTTATGAACCATGGGATTACATATTACAGTATATCCTTTAATTGTATAATCATCCATTGCATCAAAGTTGTTTTAAGAATTACTACTTTATGGCATGACTGCTCGGGCCTTCTTCATGGTTGGATGGGAAGCATATTTGATGTTCTGGGTTCTCACAACATGATAGGTAATGATATGTTGGTACTGGTACAATCTTTAGATTAACTAATCCTGTGCTTTGAGAAATAGTTTTTCTTACATAGGTGGAGTTCATTTCACACATTGATGAATGTCTAAAATTGTTCTTGCAATGTTCTGATGTTCACCAGCATTCTTTTTGATTTGGATATCTGTATGATAAATTGGATGATTGAACATAGGTTGTTGTACTGCTATTTTAGTAATTTTCATTCATCAGCTTACGATTGTAAGATGTCCATGCTGCTTCCTCTCCAGGCATCATCTAATTCTAAGCAGGATAGTGCATTGAACTGATATAAGTTTATGTTGGACATTTTTAATTTGTCCGCCTAACTGATTGCTATTCCTAGTTATTTAATTTGTGGTTTAATCTTGGTTTTGCTAAAAGGAGCTCGTTTCTTCAACATTCTAATGATTGTTGGATTTCATATTATCATCAGTCACATAGACATTGATCTGCTTCGTCCTTAAGTACTTCATGAACCAGTGGGAGTGTTCTGCTAAATTTAGGTCTTCTTTACTTCCGCTTACGGAGAATGTCCAAATTTATTGCTATACCTGTATTAGTATGCTCAGAGAGTTCTTTTTTATCTTTTAGCAGGGACCTGTTTTTTCTAATTAAGCGTCTAAATATTTGAATTAAATCTCTTACTAAATTGTGTTTAGCACATGCACAGGGCAATAGACCTGGAAATATTGTGTTTAACGTTATAGATACACATGTTACTACAGTTGCAATGTGTGTATAATTTGATTGTAGTTTCATTGAACGGTACATGTATGCAACCTATGCATATACGGCAGAACAAACAGATGGAATGCACTGCTGGTATTTGCAGCAGCAGCAGCAGCATGTTAGACCTTGCAATTGCAATAACTGTAACTTCCTACCACCTCGTGTTGCATTTTGGCATTGTTAAATTAGTTGTTTGTGCTCCTGTTTTAAATTTATCCCCCGGGCAGCTGTTGGATGGCACTTCAGATATGTTGTGAATTGTGATGCTTTTTGTACACAAGCTCTGCTCATAGCGTGGTCGATTATGTCTGTATGTGATTGGGCTGTACATTGTTCATCATTGGTTCGTATTCGGTTTGCTGCGGAATATGTCTGTTGTTCTGATGCTTAATTTGGCACCTTTATATCATTTACCTTTCCATTTAGCTGTTTCTTCTCCAGCTTCGTGATGGTTAGTTTCTCATGTATGTATAATCTCCCAAGCTCGGAGACCTGTTTCGCTTGCGTAAGAGCTCTCGTAGCAGGGGAATCATTGGTAGAAGATGAGCAAGAGACGCAACAGCGTTCTCTTCTACCGTCCCGAGCGAAACGAAGCGCTGCGTGTGCGATTACACCTCCTTGTTCGGGCGCTCTCCTCTCCAATTTCCAGACACATTCTGATTGGACTAAACAAAACCATAGTTATAAGTTACCAGATTAACTATGGTTCAGTGGTTAGAGGTAACCGGTCCGGTTACTGTTAAACCGGACTAAGACTAATAACAGTAGTAAGGGTTGTTGGTCAGTCAACGGTTAGAGATAACTGGTTTGATTACCACTAATATTAAACTATATTGATAACATGTAAGGGCCATCTGATTGGATAACTGATTTGATTATCACAGAATCGATAACATATGGGCTGCACTGCTGTCTGACTGTCCGGGGCAGCTGGCCGGCTCCTCAGCCGCCGGCGAATATTACTGTACCAACACGCATCAACCACGCTAACAAAGTCAGCTGGCAGTTATATCCTCCAGGACGGTACGAGTGCCTCGTGCCACACGTAGCAAACACGCAGGTCAAAAGGCGGCATATTAATATGATTTCGCCACTAACTAACCAAGGGCCCTTTGACCTAGATCACTAACATCAGAAAAAAGGTCTCAACACAGATTCGAGCTCTTTTCTCTAGATACCGAATCCTAGGTTCTCTCTCAGCTTTAGGCCGGCCGCTAATCGGCATTAGCCGCGGAACTTTCGGTGGAAATGGCACACCATGCTCGTGTACATATAGCTCAGCGGTGTGCGCAGCAAATCTTGATTCTCACGGTCACTTTTCGATCCCACTAAATCAGCCATGATGTGCAGCCGCTTGACGCCCGATAAAAGATTCAGATTATGCCTGGGTTTGAAAAGTAAGGATAGATAATTTTACTGCGTAAAGTTTTTAGTGTTGCAAACAATAATTTTGAATATTACATATATTTGAAATATCATCTGATTTTTTTATATTTTCGCTCTAAAAATCGTTTTCGTGCGACAAGGCAACCGGTTTTGCAAACTGTTTTTCCAACACCACACCATTCGGCTCGAAAGCCACCAAAATCGCGCAATAAACTAGAAAAATGATAGGAAAGGGGAAAATGCAGCAGAAGCTGGAAGCGGCAAAAAGAGCAAAAGCCCCCCCGCGACCGCGAGCCGAGAGGCATTCTTCGCCTTTCGCCACCTATTTCTTTCCTTCACCACGGCCACGGCGTTTGTGTGGCCTCCCTCTCGTGTTATCCCTTCTTCCTCCTCGCCTCCTCCTCGGCAAACCCCTTCCGCTTCCCCCAATTCGCTCCCTTCCGGTGGCGCCCTAGGCGGCGGAGGCGGAGTTGAGGACGACGGCGACGACGAAGGAACGGCCTCCGAGCCGCCGATGAGATTGCGCGCCGCCGCGCCATGCAGCCCCCGCCGTCCGCCGTGTCAGGTGATCCCGTCCTCCGATAGCCCTCCGCGGTCTGGCTCAGGGCGGCTGCTGTTGCTGTCATGCTGTGTTCGGCCCCCGCCGCGGTACAGGGCTTTGGAGTTCTCGGAGCCTGATGTTTGTTGTTTGATTGTTTGTGGTGTGGTGGCGGCGGCAGCGGCGGCGTGCAGCTTCGTCGCTGGAGTGCGTGAGCTCGTGCAGGGCCTCGTGGAAGGGAGGCGGCGGCGGAGGGAGGCCGTACGAATGCAGCGTGCTCTCCTGCGCCTGGAACGCGCCGCGCGCGCTCACGGGGGCGCTTGCCAGCACCGCGCAGTGCTCATCCTGCAGCCACGCCGAGGCAGGAGGCGGGTGGAGGCAGCGGGGGCGCTCGCGGCGGAGTAACAATTCGGTATATTGCTCCTACCTGTTGGATTCTGTCATTTAGCCGTAATGTTGATTGGAATTTGTCACTTTTGCTTACTTTTTGGGTTAACGGAGTGGAAAATGGAGCTGCTTACTATTGTCCTATCCCATTTAGTGGCATCACTGAAACTGCTGAACGATCTATTGAATTATCAAAACTAACAAACAAGTTTTGTAGTACAGGTCAAGTTGATCACTATGGCCTGTAGGTCATGCTTAGGTTTATTCCCTTAGGGGGGGAAAAGCTTCCGTTTGTATGAAGAGTTATTTTCCTACGTCTCGTTGCATTATTGCATATATATATGGTTAGCGGACATTATGAGTAGCAAGTCCTGTACTCCTGTTGAATCTTTCCAAATTTGGCTTGTATCTAGACATAGTCCATAGGGAATGGTTTTTTCTAGGATTTGGTAAGTGCTATTTGATGCCGTCAGAATGTATTTATTACTTAGAGTTCCAACGTTGAAGGCATTGATGAAATTACCGACTTTAGGGCATTTCCTGTACTCTTGAGCACCTGTATTCGTTTGCCAGTGTTATGCAGTTCCTTTTGTTTTAACCGTTCTGTTACCATCTGATCTGACTGATTAGCTGATACTATCTTCAATTGCAAAAACTATGTTCCATCTATTTGAAACATGCTTAATTGTAAATATGTAACTAAAGTGAGCTTTGCTTCTGTAACTCAACTCAGAATGCTACCTGTACTTTGTTGTGGTTGTTGCATGAATAATATGTGAATTCAGAAACCGATAGCCTCTGGACACAATTTCATAAATCAGTTGACTCTAATTTCACCTATAATCAATCATGATGTAATCATATCCAATTCGCAACTTGTAGTCATCTACTATCATGCTGTTTAGATATCCACTGTTAGTTTAGTGCTCGCTTTACTATTTTAGCTTCACTAATTTGCCATATAGTTGTCATTTTTGTTATATTATGTATATTTGCTTCTCTCTGGAAAAGATTGTTTAAAAAACCACATTTTTACTTCTAGTTTTTTGTGATAACATATTAGTAATAATGTTATCTGACTTTGACTACCAATTTTTATGATACCATATTAGTACTAATTCAAAATATCATTTTGGAATATATACTCGAGTATGCAATGCTTTGTTTATTCCTTTATCCTATGTGGAGGTCCTTGTATGAGCTTGACCATAATCTCCTACTGTCCTACCTATATTCCCTGATTCATGCATTGTGATTAGAGAGTGTTCCAACCGAATAACAGGTTACTTCTTTGCTGGTTATTTAATCACAATCTAGAGGAGAAATTCCAATTCACATGCCCTGGTTTTAATGCCACTAAAAACTTTCCAATTTTTCAAGTGTAGCTGTAGTTGTAGTTATCAAAATCCAATTGAAAGCTATCCCCTATTGGTAACTGTATTCTTGTGCATGGTCGCTTATTGACTATAAACCATTGTAAACATGGTTGCCTTTAATGTAAGATGATTTAATCACAACCACCTGTTTCTGATCTAGATGAGTTGTACTGTTCGGGTTAAACTATCTCAAAGATCTTACAACTAATTACAATTCAAGAGTCTGTTATGATAACGGTCATGCTATCTTATTGATCAATTTTCACTGTGTATTCCACCTTGGTGACAGCACCAAATATGGCATCATTAGCTTTGCAAGTCTGTAATGCCTCTACCATGCTAGTTTTTTAATGGTTACGGTCAGACATCCATTGTCTATCTATGAAACTATAATTCTTTGCAGTGTCTTAATACATGTCACCTTATTTTTCCAGTTTCTCCACATCACATGGGCAGAGGACATCAACCAAGAGAAGTCTAGTTATGGTTCATCGGCCAGTACTTATCCCTCTGGAAATGTTGTCCGATCTTGGTCAACTCCTGTGGACCCAACATGGAGAGTTTTCTGCTGTTCATCATCTGAACCATTCAGCCATATTTCTCCAGAAACTTTGTGGGAGGTGTGTCACTGAATTGCATAAATCAATGTTTTTGCTCGTTTTTTTTGTTCAAGATGCAGTTTTAGTAAAAGAGAGAGTTAAGAGTTAAAGCATTTTTAAAACTTAAAAGGATTAAGAGTTAATTATTTGTTGTTTTGATCCATCAAACTTTCACAAAGAAGGCAAGAACTATTCTGTGCCTGGTAAAGTGGTAATATTGTGCCTCGGACACTTTATTATCAGTGTTGTAAACACTAAACACACTTCATTACTAACTAGAACATATGACAATGAAATTCCTTCAGCTTTTTGAAAGATGTGGAAACTTCCAGGCTAAGCACAATTGTCCAATGTTGCAGCCATGGTGTTTTTTCAAAATGAAACCATCACTTGTAATTTGATAGCATATTTATTGCTACTAGTATGAAATTGCAAATGTACTGTTCAAGGATACCCTCCGTGAATGCAAGTCACCATTAATGTTTGTTTGAAGCACGAGACGACTTAAGTTGTAGCACATTCTAAATTTTAGTGCAATTGCATGACAGGATCTCAAACCGGCTATCTCATACCTTCAACCTGAAGAGTTGAACTTTATACATGATGCTTTAAAGGTAATTAAAATACAATATTATTCTTCCTCATGGCTTGTGGACATTATTCTGTACTTCTTTGTATTTTTGCTGGGAAGTGCGTGCACCAGAGGCTGCACCATGATAATTAATTGACTATTGCAGTTGGCATATGAAGCGCATAATGGGCAGAAACGCCGAAGTGGGGAACCTTTCATTATTCATCCTGTTGAAGTTGCCCGTATTCTTGGGGAGCACGTGAGTAATATATCATTAACACTACAATGACAATTTTCTAGTCATATAAATATAATGAAGTTAAGTTTTGTGTCGTTCCGTGGGTATAATTAGGAACTTGACTGGGAATCAATTGCTGCTGGCTTATTGCATGACACTGTTGAAGATACAGACATGGTTACTTTTGAGAGAATAGAAAATGAGTTTGGGGCAACTGTACGCCGTATTGTTGAAGGGGAGACAAAGGTACAACATTTCACATTTCACATATTTACATTTTGTATATTGCTGCAAAATGTACGTGATCTAGGTAGAGGGGTTTTCAATGTGTTAAGCCTATAATAGACCTATTTCATTTCAAATGCAGGTGTCTAAGCTAGGGAAACTTCAATGCAAAAATGAGAGTAATTCAAAACAAGACGTCAAGGCTGAAGATTTAAGACAGATGTTTCTTGCCATGACAGAAGAGGTAGTCTTTTTCCTCATGTTCATATCTTTATTGAGAACCATTTGAACACTTTACGAGTTTGCATGAAAATGAAAAAAATAAATCCTCTGTAGGTTCGTGTAATCATTGTGAAACTGGCAGACAGGCTGCATAATATGCGTACGCTCACACATATGCCTCAGCACAAGCAGGTAAATTCTTGTTCCACTGATACAATATCTGGCTGTAACTTTGCTCTTTCTTTATTGTAAGCACTCTCTTTGCAGTATGCCATTGCGATGGAGACACTGCAGGTCTTTGCACCCCTAGCAAAACTTCTTGGGATGTATCAAATAAAGGTATCTAATGATAAATCATCTTGAAAGATTACTGTTATTTCTGTGTATTGAATAGAATAGGTTAGCTTCACTACTGCAATGCTTCTTTTGTGTTTCTACTGTTGTTGCTTACAAACATTTTGTTCTACTTTGCATGCTATCCATGTTTATTGCAATAAAATCTGTACCTCTATTTTAATGATGGTTGTTTATGTGTTTGCTTGTGATTTTAGAATATGTATTTGTGCTATAATTTGGTATATTGGGGCCACTACAAATCTCAAGCTAGTTTAAGTAACTATAGGATTATTGTTGGAAAAATCGGTTATTGGCAGCTAATCGGCAGGCCGGAGATTAGGGATTAATCGGTTAATCAGGGATTAACTGAATTAATCGGTTGACCAATTAATCGGTCAACCAAGTAGTTTAATAATATATCTTCATACTTAACATGCATGTAGTTTTATCTCTCTATCTCTCTCATTCTCTGTTTTTCTTTCTTTTTCTCCGCATCTCTCCTACTGTGCTGTGCCTAGTCTGTCTCTCTCGTTCTCTCATATTATTGCCTCTCTCTTTTTCTCCGCTGAAGAAGATGCTCTTCTCTCTTTCTCCTTTGAAGAAGGCCGGCGTGGCGTCTGGAGGGCGGTGTCGGCAGCTCGAGGCCGGCGTGGGCGCTCGGTGCAGATCCGGCACGAGCCAACGCGGCCGCTCGGCACGGATCCAGGTGGCGGCGGCGTAGATTAGGCAGCGACGGAGCAGATCAGGCGGCAGTGGCTCAGATCAGGCTGCAGTGGAGCAGATCAGGCGGTGGTGACGTGAGACAATTAATCAGTCCCCCACCTATTAATCGGGTTGGCCACCGATTAATCGGCTTGACCAGCCGATTAATCGCCCAGCCGATCAATTACCCGATTTTGGCATAAATTAACTGCTAGGCTGCCAAGCAGCAGTTAATCAGCCGATTAATCGGCTGATCGACCGATTTTTCTATCACTTTCCCAGCTGTTTGACTTGTCCTATCATTGATCAATATACTTGTGGTCTTTAACTTGATAGTTATTCTAAGGGAGCCCATTTTACCCTCAAATCTTGTTCAAGCCTGACAATCGATGCTGAAACTAGGTATTTCACGACCATGCAAAAATAACCTCCCTCGCCTAATTAACCAGGATTTTTGCTGGCGTGGCGGCCTATAGCCAACTCTATGTCGATGTGGCATACATATCAGCAAATAACAAAGGGACTTTTGTGTTGGGCAAAGAGGCCAATGACATAACCCATTGCATTGAAAACAAATTCGGGATTACATATCTGCTTCTACCTTTTCTTAACAAATGTCAGGTCCCACTTATTTCATCACAAATTTACTTATGCATGTTTCTTTTCGGTAAGAAACAAATTACACCTAACTCAGCTATTATAAAATCCATTTTGGCATTTTCACCTTCCAACTATAAAACGGGGCATCCAAGCCCCAAAACTGTTGAACTCGGATCATTATTTTAGCCAATGGTGCGAACCGAGCTATAGCTCAGTGGTTGGAGCGCCCGCTGTGGCCTCACCCGCCTGGGCTCGAACCTGGGTGTCACACCTTTCTTCTTACAAAAAAATGTGGTGGGGTGTCTTTCCTCCATCGAGAAAATTTTTTAGCCAATGGTTATGTCTTTAATTGTGGTTTTGGAGACTTAAAGAAACCTATCTCCAAAGTTCAGGGTCCATAGAAAGACTTTTCCCCTTTAATCTTATGACTAGAATCATACTGGTAACTTTTGTCTTAAAAAGATCCCCTCTGTGATCCATGCATTGTGAGAATGTCGATGTGTTTCTTATATCTTCCATTTGACTAGTTGCTCTTATTCTTGTAGTCTGAGTTAGAGTATCTGTCCTTCATGTACATGAATCCTGGTGATTTCGCTGAACTAAAGAAAAGAGTTGAGGACCTCTACAAGGCCCATGAACAAGAATTGGAAGAGGTACTTTGTTTTTGCTATCGCTCTTTTTGCATCAACATGTTTTTGCATTATACCCTGGATGACATTTTTTCTGATCTTCAATTCCAGGCAAATAAAATCTTAGGGCAAAGAATTGTTGAGGATCAATTTCTCGATCTTGTTAGTGTTGAAACACAAGTGCGTTCAGTCTGCAAAGAACTTTACAGGTAGAGCGGGCATGCCATCTCATTAATTTAAAATAAGCAAAATCTTGAACCTTCATCTTGATAAAGATAAATTGTAGCTATTTACATGAAGAGTCAGGTTACCAAAGTCTCCACTTTAATACCGGCTCTGCTCAGTGATATACTGTTGGTATAGATTTGGTTAGCTTATTTGTTTACATTACTTACCAATCCAATTCATATTAGAGCACAATATGTCACCACACGGATTTCTCTAGTTAGGTCTTTGTAAAAAGTGGAAAATTGTTTTTGCTACTTTGTCAAATTGCTGAAAAAAATCAGTAAATAATGTGGTACATTACATAATTGATGTTTGCTACTGCACAATCCTATCACTTCTCGTTTGCATTTTACACCCAAAATGTAGACCAGTAATTGTTTTTTTGCATTAGAGGTAATTATTATTCATTTCCAAGTTTGAAATAGATGGTAAGGTTGTTTTCTTAGGCCGATTATTTACTATTTGAGTCATATTGCAGCATTTATAAAACTGCGCTGAAATCCAAGAGTTCAATAAATGAGGTAAACCAGGTTGCTCAGGTATGATTTCCCTATACCTGCTAACTGTTTATGCCTTGTTTTCTCATTTATTAAATGACTTGTTTTCTGAAAATTATGTCTTTATATTGTTTATTCAGCTGCGGATCATCATAAAACCAAAATCCTGCAATGGTGTTGGGCCATTGTGCACTGCACAACAGGTATAACATTGTATCCAAGTGCGGAGTATCATTTTGTTTGTATGAATTTTCACTGATGTGCAAGTATGCTCAATTCACTGATGTGCAAGTATGTTCAATTCACTTCAGATCTGCTACCATGTCCTAGGTCTTGTTCATGGTATCTGGACACCTATACCTCAAGCTGTGAGTTATCTGTTTCTTTTATTCAATATATTTTTTACTTGTGTTTCTTTTACCATTTCTAAAATTTGCACATGTCAATAGGTGAAAGATTACATTGCAACCCCAAAGCCTAATGGCTACCAAAGTCTACACAGTACAGTGATACCATTTCTAAATGAGAGTATGTTCCATTTGGAAGTTCAGGTAATGTTGGCTTACCTGCCTACCACTAGTTAAATTCAAACTACAAAATCCCAAGCATGTGCTCATTCTAATGGAAGTTTTGATTTATGTTCCAACTTCATTGCAGATAAGAACAGAAGACATGGATCTCATAGCAGAAAGAGGCATTGCTGCACACTACAGTGGAAGAGGGGTTGTTTCAGGGCCTGTTCGTCCTGGAATATCAAGCGGGAGAAATTCAAATGGGAAAGTGATATGTCTGAACAATACAGGCTTTTCTCTGAGGGTATATATTTAATCATCTAATACAATCACAATCATGCTAAAGCTTATTGTAGGTCATATTAATTATTGTTATCATACCTGTAAGAAAGTCCTCTGATGACTTGTCATCTTAGATTGGTTGGCTCAATGCAATACGTGAATGGCAAGAAGAGTTTGTTGGTAACATGAGTTCTAGGGAATTTGTTGATACTATCACCCGAGATCTTCTCGGAAGCCATGTCTTTGTGTTTACACCAAAAGGCGAGGTGAGGCACTGGACTCTTGGAACATTTCTTCCATTTGGGTTGAGTGCTTGGTCTAAATATAATTTTCACTGGCAGATTAAAAACTTACCTAAGGGGGCCACTGTGATTGATTATGCTTACCTGATTCACACAGAAATTGGCAACAAAATGATAGCAGCAAAGGTTAACTACGGATAATAGCATTTTGATTTAATAATTAATTATATTAGTGTGCTCATGCTCTTATTTTCAGGTGAACAGCAATCTAGTTTCACCAATCCATGTACTTGCAAATGCTGAAGTTGTGGAGATTATAACTTACGATGTCAGTATTCATCTCATATATTTCATGATTAATTTCTAATTTCTACCTTTTTGAAAAATCTTGCAATTTCAAGATATGTTTGTTGATTGAGTTGATGCCTCTACATTAATGCACATGTACACAGCATGCAAGGTGCAACTATTTTTACCAGTTCTTTTGTATATATGAGTGAAAGGGGCTGACTGAAAGGAAAGTTATGCTTTTGTCAGGTGGCTATGCAGCCTATGCTCTTCAATCTTGTTCAAATATAAACTTTGCACTAGTTCTGAAACTTCATTCCAGCATATACCCATCCAAATCATATGCTCTGTAGCATCATATTCTTCATTGTATATACTATTCAACTTGCTACAGAAAAATCCATACTGTAATATGATAATCCTCTTAGGGACCAGGACCCTGGCCCATCCAAATAAGCCCTAGAAGGGACAGCGACATGACAACACCCATTATCCCTTATTCAATTGGAAGGTCAAAGATGCATTTCCAATTTGTACCATGAGGTCAATGTCAGCCCTAGTTTGTAATTTCGTATGTGAAAGCTAAAACATAAAATGCTGAGGGAAATGGATGCGATGTCTTATCACGCCATTGGCAGGGTTTGTGAGGTTTTTTGGGGTCTCACTCTAATAGTGTTGTTACCCATAATGCCAGTGCCTTTTGCCCATCAAGAGGATTCAAGGGAACTATTGCATTGACATGCTTATACTATACCTGTGTAACATCTGGATAAGCTTATCCAATTTTCTTGTTTCAGAAATTATCCAGTAAATATGCATTCCAGCGTCATCAGCAATGGCTACAGCATGCAAAAACTCGCAGTGCTAGACACAAAATTATGAAAGTGAGTCTTATCGTTAAAAGGATTTCTTACAGTTTTAGATGGTTGCAGTAACTAATCTTCTGCCTTTTTCAGTTCTTGAGGGAACAAGCTGCTCTTTCTGCCACTGAAATAACTGCTGATGCAGTTAATAACTTTGTCGCTGATCTTGATGATGAAAGTGACAGTGAACAGTCAATTCCAAGCCCCCAAAATTACGACTATACATTCAACTGGCAGAAGATATTGAGTTCTGACAAATTATCCTTTGCAAACAAGAAGAGTGATTGCGTTTTACCTGTTAAAAATGTCAATGTGCCAAAGGTTAATGGGAAGCACAACAAAACTGTTAAGGAACTGGGCATCAAAATTAATGGTTCAACAGTTCGAAGTGATAGCTTCACTGAATTCATTCACCCTGGCATTTCCACCAGTAAGGAAGTTCTCCCTAGTGTGGATAACTGGAAATCTGGTAAAATCTGCACGTGGCACAATACAGAAGGCAACTCTATCCAATGGCTTTGCATAGTATGTGTTGATCGAAAAGGTGTCACTCCTTTGCCATCTAAATGTTGCACAAAACTGAAAATATTTTACCTGTTCCTCTCCTTCCTATTCTCAAGTAATAATAAGGTTCACCGGTAAAGGGTTCACATTTTTCTCCTTTCTGCACAACTACTTGCCATTCTACTATTGTACAATATATTGATTCTTCCTCAGATGGAATACATCTTTTTAGCTGTAGCAGCAATTTATTTGTGATATATATTCCTCACATCATGATTCCTTTTTTGGGCTATGTTATTTTGACCTTTGTTTGCAAATTTTAGAGTAATATCTGATTTTCAACATTCACAGGTATGATTGCAGAAGTTACATCAGCTCTAACAGCATGTGGAATTACCGTATGTTCTTGTGTAGTAAGTGAACCAGACTTCCCTCAATAATTCAAAACCATCCTTTTTTGTGTGATAATCAATGTAACAGTGCATTATTTAACCTTTTAAGTTTGGATCTTGATTTTGTCGGTGACTTCTTTGTGCTGTTTGTATTCAATCATCTGTGCTGTACTCCTTAGGCGGAACGAGATAAAAGAAGGGGAATAGGTGTGATGCTGTTTCATTTTGAGGGAACATATGAGAATGTGGTATGCTTTCTTAACTGTCATATCTATTCCTATTCTAGTTGTTTACATGAGTATTATACCTAAATAGAAAATTACAATTGTAGGTCAATGCATGCTCCAGTGTTGAGATGATTCTTGGTGTTCTTGGCTGGTCTGTTGGATGCAGCTGTAATCCTTTGGGTGTTCTTGAGTGCTAGCAGATAACAAGAATCATTCTGCATCAGTTCACTTTTATCTCCACCAGAAAGGAGAATTTTTGAAGCACCAAGAAATCGGTCCGCTCAATGGTTCAGGAGCGGTAAGATCTTGGTCGATGAGATAGTGCTACCCTTAAACTTGTTTTCCAAAGAAGGCAGAGTGAGGGTAGAGCAAACTGGAACCAGATGTTCTGGTTCGTTTGGAAGCGGGATGAGTGTACATAGCTGATCGAGTTGCGCACTGTTAGTTCAGGGACTGGTTGGATTATACAAAGAGCCTCCATGAGTGACCAACAAATGCTGCTTCTCTCCATTTGTGTTTGTCATTCGTATACAACTTGTGTGCTTAACATGTGCAGCAAGAATTTTGATCTGGAATACCAATGCCCCAAATTTTGCGTCTATAAGTTAATTTCTCTTGGCCATGCCTATGGATATGATGTAGCTTCGATTTTGTAAGGGGATAAGTTTTTCTTCCTGAGGGCTTCTTAATGGGTTGAGTTGAGCACATCTATATGACCATGAAGATCCGAAATCTGATGGATAATTATCCTATTAGGGATAGGTATGGGTTAATTCAGCCATCCATACCATCCATAGGTTTGTTAATAGGTAAAGGCACTATCCAATGGGTGAACTGGTGCGCCTTCTCTCATATGTTCTCTTTATTTTTGTTATTATCTTGCATTGTTGCTGTATTGTGTGGATTGTTTATTTGTTCTGCAGATATTTAGCTACGGTCCTGCTTGTTTTTGTTTGAGATTAGAGATTATAATAAGCTTAGCTTATAATAATCTAGAGAATAATAAGTTGTGAGAGATTTGGTAATTTATATTATCACTACTATCGCTATAAATTATTATGTTTGGATAATAAAAGATTATAATATCTTTAAAATGAAGCGTAGATGGCTAATGTTTGAGTATGAGATGATAATAAGTAATTTCTATAAAAGTACGTATTTTAGTCTTTCTAGAGTAATAGATTAAAAATGTTAGGTTTTAACGGCTTGTTGGATCACTATAATTTTAGTTATAGATTATAATAAGTTGGCCGTTTGTTTATACTTTTAACCAATAAACTAGATTATTATAATTTTAATCTGAAATAAATATGATTAGGTATAAAAAAGGTTTAATTTCTTTCATGTCACCGTTATTTCGTAATTCGGCAGAAATACTATTACTATTCTGGCATTTTTCTCCATGCCATTATTATTCTAATTTCACTCCCGCATGCTATTTTCTAAGCCCGTGACGGCTATGAATCCACCTACACCTACAAACAGTCAACAATTTGTATTGATCGTACTGATCCTAAATCTTCTTCCGTCAGCCATCCTCACGAATCCCATTCCTCTCAACTTCACTTGCCACTAGGTACAACATGGCCATCGCATCGAGCCGCAGCCTTGCCTCAGCTAGTGATCGGCAAGTCCCGTGATCGGCACACAGTAGCCTTGCCTTGCCTCAACCTTCTTCCCTCAGCCAGTGCCGACACTGTCGCCCGCTG
>KE371329.1:633890-650466 GCA_000418225.1 Zizania latifolia
CCGGCGAGGTCCAGCGTAAGGAGACATTGGCGCTAGAGATGGGACTTAGGCCAGGCTTTTTTAGGCCGGCCCACGGCACGGCAATTTGACACGGTTCATGGCACGGTCCGGCACAGTCCGTACATGAGCTGGGTCGGCATGGCCCATGTATAGGCCGTGCTCGTGCTAGGGTGGTCGATACGTTCAGCTGGCCCGACTGATGGGCCGTGCTTGGGCCGACACGGCACGGAGATGGCACGGGAGAGCAAAATATAGCAGCTAGGCTATGGATGGTATACATGAAGTAATACATTGTAGCTATGCTATACATGTCAGGCTATAATTGTTGGATGCTATTGATATTAACGCCATCATCAATGACTTAATTTAAATGTGCACAATATTTAGTATATCAATACTGTTTTTAAATATATTTTAAGGAACAGTATCCTCCGGTGTATTTTGTGATGTATAGATGACGGAACAGAACGAACAAAATGACATACACGCTATGGTTAGAATATCACGTCATAACAAACCAAAGAAGTCGAACACAGCTCAAGTTGTGCCCCAAGGTAAGTGTTTTGACTTCTTATTTTGTTGCCTCTTCTTTTGTTTTGCTCCGATATCATTTATTTATTAAAAAATTATTTGTTATAGATTATATGTGCACCAAAGAAGATAGTAAGATTATTGAATATTTGAAATCATTACCAAGAAAAAAGTTTTGGTGGATATCAACAACGTATGGTTAGACAGAAATGATATGGAATGTATTTTTCATGATGACATGCAAATGAATGACGAAGTAAGTATATCTATATCTATATAGAATGAAGTCTATAGATGTAAACCTGTCATATGTCTACTAATTGTATTCTTTTCTTACAATATGGGTCCTCAGTGCGTATATTCATTGTATAAGGGATGAGGAGCATTTACTTCGTAGAGAAGGTGGAAAGGTTTTTTTGAAGAGCACGTTCATTTCTAGCCCGCTTAAGCGTGACGGTGACCCTGACGTGGTCTTAAATTACAAGGATGATGATGCACTCGATAAAAGGGTGAACAACTATTTGCAAGCTGACATGGTAAACTAATATCTCAGTTCATCTATGATGATATATAATCAGTGTTTAATGCTAATAGATAAACATTAATATTCATTGCAGGTCTTCATTCCAATTAACATAGAAAATTTTCACTGGTACCTGACAGTTATCAATGCAAAAAAATATGAGATACATGTACTTGATTCAACGGGACTAGAAATAAAAGACTGCAGAGACCTCGAAACTACAGTAAGTAATTGTTCTTTTTATTTATTTACGATGATTGTTTTGTTATTACATTATTGCTAATATTGTGATACTATATATTTATCAAAACAGTTAAAAGGAGTAGAAAGACAAATAAAATTTGTAGCGGAACATAAAGAGATTAACCAAGGCAAATGGCCAAACCATGACGTTGCATCATGGCCGGTTATAGAGAAGATCACAAAGCGAATGCAAACAGATGGGTGAAGTTTACGTGACTTATATTTTATAAAATTGATTGAGTTTGTCTGTATACATAGTATCTAACTAAGTTTTTTTAATTGATGTATAGAGCCTGTGGTTTGTGGATGATAAACTATATGGAATATTGGACCGGATCTTGCTTATCTGATAATGTAACCCAGATAAATCATAAATGAGTTATCTTTCATGGTACATATATATACATGTATGTATGAATGCTTTATTATATCTTATACTATTTTACAGGATGATATAACAAATTTTTAGTTTAAGCTACCTGCTATCTTGTGGGACTCAAGATTAAACACAAAGAAAGGACAACAAGAAACTGAATAGAAAAATGAAGATAGAGATGGTCCAAATGATGTTGAAATTATCGATGCTCCATTTGAGGTACCTGAACCGACATACACATCAAATGAAATTAAATCGGATATACCTCCATGTATTCTTTCCACTAGAATAACTTCGTCAACCACAGAAGAACCGATGTGTGTATTACGCACATATATCATGTCGATGGATAATGCTGAATATTTAGAGTAAGTACTTTCCATTTAATATAGTATATGTGTGGTAAAACTTGATCACCTATGAGCCTGCTTTAACGAGAGAATTAATTATTTAATAGGAAAGAATGGATTCGGAGCACCAAGCCTTATCTAATTTCTATAAATTTCAAGAAAATTAAAGACATATTAGATACAAATATGCTAATGGATACTGATTGCTTCAACCTGACTATTCGGATGTTTACATATAATGAGGCCTTGCTGTGGTTAGAAGATAAATACCACTATATGGATCTAAAGTTCTGTATAAGTTCGTATAATTATTTTATATCATATTAATTGTGTTCATAATAGCGTTGTTTTTTGACCAAAAACAGGCCATATCTGATTTTCCTCGAGACCCGCTTCGTAAACCCAAGCTAGATATTAACCGGTTGGCAAAATTATTTGAATGTTGGCATGACATGAAGTATGATATTTCAAATTGCAGCGACGTAAGCTATTGTCCTTTGTTTCATTATAATCTTTGTAATTTATTGGTCTTACATGGAATTATTTGTTGGCAGATACTATTGTCCTACTCTTTCATGGGACGCTTCATACTATTTATATTTAAAATAAAGTCTAGAAGTGTCTATATAATGGATCTGATGCCTTTACCTACATGGATTAAGTTTCCTCGTCGAGACTTGCACTGTACCCACAAACTGTAAAATATTGCTAATAATTTGAAACTCGCCATGGATTTAGCAAATCCTAAATGGAATGACGATATATATAAATGGTATCGCATATTACCAAGATGGGTCCCAAAAATATTTGACTGGTAATTGCCTACAACATGTAAACACCTAATTAATTTGATTACTTATGTGCAATATAATATGTAACAGCAATGTGTCCTTTGCAGAAATCTAACAGGCTATCTGGTTATCAACTTTATGTGCTCATGGGATGGTATAAGATTACCATTAATTATCACAGTGAGTACCCATATTTTTTATATTTGCCTAATGATATTCTATATTTAAGTAATTACTGTTTTTCTAATAATAATATGTGAAATGCATGTACAGGATAAGAATGTCCTTTCTCATAGAAATACTGAAGTACAATGACAATGAATGTAAAGGGAACATTCCTGAAGAAATTCAAGAAATTCTTAAGCGTGTTAGAGTAATTCACAATGTATAGTACTTGAATGCTTTTGAAGGGATTAACACATTTGTTTCGTGTTTAACTGACTAATAATATAATTATTTTTTGATTTTCAAGTTCAGCTCATTTATTGTCTTTTGATTTTTTATCGTAGCGTTAATTTAACTGATTAATAATATAATTATTTTTTGATTTTCACCGTTGCGTAGCACAGGCACACTACTAGTGCACCTAAGCTATCTTTTTTGGCAGGCGATTTTTGAGCTTGCTGGGAAGAAGCAGGTAGCTACCGAGATTGAAGGTGTGTTCAAAGGATGATGCTACTTTGTTGGAGGGGCGCCGTTCCATGAAATTCGAAACCCCTGTGGGAAATCTCGATCCCCTCCGGAATGGCAGGGGAATTCTAGACAGGATGAGCAAATAATGTCATGGAATCCGATGGCCGTGGTGAAACATATTGCGAAAACGGTGTTCACATATGTTCTAAAAGATATGCCGGTGTCAATAGCAATGTGGCACAATTGTAAGGGACTTGTTCGTAGGACGGATTATCAACTGGGTTAGGTGAGAAAATTGATCATTTGCTACTCTAAAGACGAACTATGGAAGGTGATCTTAACTTCTTATAACAACAGGCCGGTAGATGTGTTCTTCAAGTGCTGCAATGAGTTTTCATCAGATTAGACATTAATATGATGACATTACACCAGTGAGGACGATGTTGCAATCTGATGAAGACTCGCGCTCAAGATTAGCAAGTACTCCATCTAGGATGAAGTCCAAGAGCACACAGAAATTTCGATGTTTTTTCTATTATGCATGCACATAGGAGTGCTATGTAAATAGGATTTCGAGTCACTGAATGAATTGTATTCATGAATTATTACGGGATGCGATTACTTGAGCGCAATATTCTGCATGCTCCTCATGAATAAAGCTCCAGTAGTGTCATTATTCTAGATTTATATTTAAAAATACTTTTATATGATACTAATATTACAGTTGTTGATAATATATTATGAAAAATAATAGTCAAAATATAACTTCAAAGGCAGTGTAAAAAAATGTTTATACCTTGTATTTTGGTATTTTGGGACAGGAAGTAATAAGGATATAATAGGTTGGCTCATCGTTTAACAGCCAGGATTACACATCTAATCGATTCGAGAACAGATCGTTTCACGTTATTCAGCGACCGATTTAACAATGATTTGTCCAGGCATCTGTGTCGGATGGACAGTTTTTTTTACAATTCGAGATCGACTTACCTCCATTTGGCACAAATGAAACAATCCTGCATAAACTAAAACCATCCTGAACTGAACGTAACAGTTCTCATCGAGTCGCAAACAGACTCTGGCACAAGCAGGGATACACGATATGAGAGCTTAACGTGCTGGCAGAACATTTGTGAATTTCTGATTCAAGTGCCATAACATTCCAAGTTTCGAACAAAATTTAGCGGATCCCGGCACTTGGTAAAAACATAAGAACTCCAAGACTCAAACAAGAGCTATGGAGCCCATATAGATATAGTAAAACATGAATATGAGGTGACAACTTAGACCTTAAAGCCTTTGCTGTTCCTCCTTCCTCTTGCCTTCTCAAACTTCCTTCCCTTTGCGCGGACGTAAGGCTTGGTGTTGCTGTGTGGTACTCCAGGTGCAGGACCAAAGTGCTTCACTGCTTCCCTAGCATTCTTTGGACCCCTCAGGATAACCTGTAAAAACAGTACATCGGCAATGTGTCATCTCTTGTGAACATTGGCAAGAGCACAAAAACAAAGCAGCATAAAGCACAGCCCATGTGTATTGTTGAGTTCAAACTATCACAATAATTGTACCTCCTTGCACACATAAACAAAGGTGGCAAGAATGCTGAGAATATTCCACAATCATTACAGCCCTTATAAGCAACATAATTTCAAGTAAATCCTCTTTAGAAGTTATAGCACATATCAAGATCCAAAGGGATCACAATGATATGCAAGCTACGGACAAAAAGGATCAAACACCAAAAGTTCTACCACCTCATTAGTCATTATTACAGTAAAAGAGTTAATAATATAGTAAAATAGATAAAGCCGACAAGATAAAAAGGCACCAGTACAAAATATCACAAAAATACAACAGTCAGCAAATGGCATCAGGTAATAAGAGGAATATTGGTCCACACATTGCACTCAGTGTGTAGGATAAGATTATGTATCATATGCCATTATTTCAAAAATGCATTTTAAAGCAAAAGCGAAACCAGTTGAGAAAAGGGAGAACTAGCAATTTATGGCCTAAGAAAATCAGCAAATGCAAACTACCTCGAAGAAACCACAAGACAAAAATAGAGATTAAATTTCGGTTATACCATTTGGCACCAAAGCAACCATGGAGTCATGCTATGGGCTGGTAAGACAACCATTTCAATCTATGCACCAGTTATACCTCCTCAGTATTCATTAAGCTTTCCAAGAAGAACTTAACCAGTGCAGGAGCAAACTACCTTGAAGGAACCACAAGACAAAAATAGAGATTAAATTTCAGTTAGACCATTTGGCACCAAAGCAACCATGGAGTCATGCCATGGGCTGGTAAGACAACCATTTAGATCTATGCACCAGTTATACCTCCTCAGTATTCATTAAGCTTTCCAAGAAGAACTTAACCAGTGCAGGAGCTATACTCATAACTAATGAGCACACACGTCTCATATTAGTAATCATCCATATGGAGTATGGAAGTGTCTATAACACCTCTTTGTTGCCTCTTTGTTACAGGAAAACTAACTTGTGTGAGGCGAAAGAACCATTAAAACTTTAGGAAACTAGGAAAGAAAAGTTATTTGTTTCCACTCTCAGATGCATTCCAGTAAAGGAGCGCACAAACTTGCAGACACTCAACACAGCATCAGATTCTGACCGCCCGTCTGCTTTGTTCTAATCATTGAGAGACAACAAGAGTATTGAGAACGTTTCATAAGGCTGAGTTGAAATAAAAAAACTCAATTTCACAAGTAAACTTCTAGTCATGCACTGTTTCTTCAAATGTAGATTGCAAACAAACCTAAACAACAGAGGTGGAGCATAGGACATTTGTGGCCTCACAAAATCTGTGACAAAAGCTTCAAGTAACATAGGCAGCAAGAATGCAAGATGCAGAACATAATCAGTGAACCCTACCATCACATAAGTCTAAGCACATGGCAAAAATATGGCGAATTACCTCACGACAGCCTACATTATAGTCCTAGTATACACATTAGACAAACAGAATTGGGCTCAATCATCACTCAATTATAATGTTCGCATGCAAAAATCACAACAACTGTAGCAGTCATTATAATTCAGAATCGAACAGCAGAAATTACCGTGTTCTGGCCGAGAGGAGCACGGAGCGCCAGCTGGTCGAAGGTAAGGCACTCGCCGCCAGCATTCACAATGCGAGCCCTCGCGGTCTCAGTGAACCTGAGCGCAGCCACCTTCATCGCCGGTACCTCGTAGACCCTCTTGTCGTCGGTGACGGTGCCCACAAGCACAGCTATCTGGTTCTCCTGCAATGCGCACAACCAGGCAGAAAAAACCAGTCACAAAATGAGATCATACGAAATCGGCAAGGCATGCGCCTGATAGACCCAAACGAAATGAACAGGAGTAAATAGAGACCTTGCCCTCCATGAATCTGACGAGGCGGCGGAGCGAGAGCGGCGGGCGGTTGGTCTTGCTCATGAAGAGCCGCTTCAGGATCACGGCGTTGAACGGGCTCTTGGTCCTCCGCACCAGGAACCGGTACAGCTGAGCACAGATCGGGACGCAACGAACTCAAAATCCAAACCGGAGAAGACGAAATGGCGAATACGAGACCAGATCAGAGGTAGGAGAGAGCAGACTGACCTTGACGAGGAGCTTGAGGTAGACATCGTCGGATTTGGGCGCGGTGCGCTTGGTCTTCTTGTTCCGGCCGCCGGCGACGAGGTCTATACCCTGCGAGTGGAGGAGAGACGTGTCAGATAGTTAGTGATATAGGCTACGGAGATGACGCGCGAGCGCATGGAAAGGAGGTCACCATGGCGGTGTGCGGTGTGCGGCGGCCGGCGGCTCTGCGACAGGAGCGGCGGCGGCGGCGGCGGCGGCCGGGGTGAATTCTAGGGTTTTGCGGGAACGGAGAGTGAGACTTATATAGGAGTTGGAGCGGTGCGGTGGACTAGTCCGCACAAATTTTTTAATAATCATTTTTTATTCAGAATTACAATTCTTGATCGGCTTTTAAATTTTTTACAAAACTCAACAATTGATGAGAGTTAAATTTGATTTTGGGTTTCTTTTGACTAATAGTTTGGCGACAGTAGTTTTTAAAAATTTTACAAAAACAGTTTATGATCTGCAGTATATGCAGGGAGTTCATCCTTAGGATGACTACAGCTTATGATCTCAATTCTAATATTCAAAATTTTCCACATTGAATGTATAGCTGTAGCAATAAATTTAGATCAGCCTTTCTACCCCTGAAGGAAAATTTGTGATCATTGTAAAGCCAATGAAGCATATAGTGTAATCCTACAAGCTGAAATCTGCAAGACAACGTAAACAAGGGCAAGAGCGTACACATTGCTTCTACGTTATATATCTACTTTAATCAAAATGAGATCCTACAGAACTGTTCAGAACAGTCTAATATTTACTTTTGCTCTATCTTCCCTGGACTGGCGCCAGCTATAACTTAATTTTTTAATTTGTGTCCAAACACAGAAGAAAAATTACTCCTCTCCTGCTTCTTCATCGGAATCCTGAACTGCTTCTTCATCTGAATCCAGAATGATGTTTGTCTTAGCTCTCTTCCTTCGTGCTAAGATTCTTTCCTCTTCTTCGTCAGATTCAGAATCTTCAACGGTATTATCACACTGTATATTGACCTGTGGGTTCTCATCAGCTTTTGTTTCAACAGGAGCATCTGGACCTTCAGCGTCCTCCTCGGGCTCACTTTCAGCTGAGGCAACGCTGGCTGGAGTAGAATTCCCTTCGTGTTGTTCCACTCCAGCTGTCTCCTCTGGTCGTCGTATCTGGAAATCTCTTGCTACACTACGCTTCGCATGCCTCAAAAGGTTCATCTTTGCAAGCTTGCTCAGCTGAATTAGATACTTCTCATAGTCTTCAATCTGGAAAATAAGATCAGGAATGCATCTGCTCTCCCTTTTGATCTTAGCAAGGATTCCTCTTTTTGATGCTTGTTGATTCTGCAACCAAAAAAGAGGGAAGGGAAGAGTAAGCCATGTAAACTCAAGTCATAGAAAACATAAGCATCAATGGTATATTTATGCAATGGTGCAGACCTCTTGAACTAAACTGACGAAGTTGTAAAGTGGAGCAGTCAGCATCCTGCAAGTTACTTCAGCCAGTTTCTGAAAATTGAGACTCGGTATGGCTTGTTTGTGTCCCTTAAGTGCAATCTGAGACTTCGCCATGCGAGCCAATAGCTTGTAGAACTTAGCAGTCAGTTTCAGAAACTGTTCTGCCTGAGAATCTGAAAAATGAAACAAAAATCAGGCTACATATAGGATTTGAACAGAATGACGGTCTTCTAGTACCATACAACCTACCCTTAAGGATCATATGTGCAAAAGATGAACAGATATAAACTACTGTTGTTGATCTTGAGTAGAGTGCTTCCTCTAAATATAGCCTTTGCATCCTTTCATCAGCTGGTTGATCCTCATCAATATTAGCAGAATCATAAACTAATGCAAGCATTGCCTTAAGTTTACCGATTACCCAATCCAGTTCAGTAAGAGATGATGCAACCATTTGAAGAAAGAGAGCAGCAAGTGAATTATGTGTTTTACAATTGATAATAGGAAATGCCTCTGATGAATCTATAGAATCTTCATCTCCAGAGGATATCAATTTCAACTCTGTTGTCATGTCATGCACAAGAACCATATCGTCTGGAGCTGTCATAAGATGGACAGCAAGTTTTACAACCTCCTGAGCAATGCTTGGACTCTGGACAATTTTTTTTCGACACAAACCTGCAGCCCAATGTCCAACAAGGTGACTTTGTTCATGATGTAGTTTTCTTGATATGTCCAAAATCAATTCAGTTACAACCTAAAGAAATGAGCAAGAATTTCAGTTTATCCACCAAAGCACAATATCATTTTTTTGAATTCTAATTATCTACATGCCTCTTTCATGAAGATCGGATTTAAAATATCTGTTTCTAAACAGTAGAGCACTATTTAGGCATGCTCCATACTTGAAAAAGGAAATACAAAGTTTTCTATGCCTGGAAACCACCAGGTTGGAACAAAAGGTAGTTGCATCATGTTTCAAACCTTTCTGCTATTACTACCTATCAGATACAAAAGGGCAGTAAGTTATGTGTAAATTACATGGAAGTGAATTGCGAGGAAATGCTGCCCATAAAGATAGGTGATCAGTAGGGTGGTGTACAAGTATCTAGTGTGCTACTTGCATCATATTCATTCGTTGTGTGGACTAAGTGTAACTGGTAATCCTATTTCTACTAATTTAATTCAGTTAAAACATCAAGCCATCAATCATCAGATGTTTCTTTCCTGTCCAGATTACAAATAGATTTACCTCGGATTCCCGTAAGAGTGACTGGGAAAGAACTTTAACATATAACTTCTTCAATGTGCTCAGCAAAACATGGGCACTTCTTGTATTTGGTTCAGTGTCATTCCTGTCAAGAAGCTGGCTGCCATCGACCATATCTTCTATATTTGGTGGAGCTGAAGATACCAGAACATCAATAATATCACCAGGACAATCTTCTGGAAGACTTAGCTTAAGCAATTCTTTCAAGCATGCCAATCCCAGAAATAATTGGTCCTTTTTGTTGTTATCCATGTTTTTCTTCCCTTGGGTCAAATTCCTCTTGGCTCCACCAATTTCTTGCTTTGAATCTAGCATAAGCCACCAAATGAGCTGCATAATTGGCCTCACTAACTTTTTTACATCTTCATAAAGTACTGTTCTTACATTTCCAGTAGTCGCTCCACCTCCCTTGGCTGCAAAAGATTTGAACATATCGAGACAGGCTTTCAGTACAAAAGATAATAGACTGGAGCACTGGTTCAATTTAGGTTGGCTTGGACGCTGACTACATTTTTCATTGCTATCAGCATTGCACTGCTTGACACACATTGTTACAAGTTCATATAAACTTGACTCCATAAATTTTCCCGTCTTTTCATTTAATTTCTGCAATGTTCCATTGTAATACTCCTTGGCTCCATTCATCTGCTTTTCAGTAGAATCACTATAATTTCCTGTTCTCCGTGCAATCTTCTCCCTGTTCTTGTTTGTTTTCCTCTCAAAGCTACTATGTGCATCAGTAAGATCCAGTATTTCTTTTTCTAACATCTCCTTTTGTTCATCAGCTACTTTCTCTAGTTTTGAAGCAGCAAAATTGACAAAAACCTCAATGATTCCGACCATAGCAAAATTATGGCAATGAGCCATGTCCAAATGTGAAGAGAGAGTACAGGCTTCTTGGGTTTGCCCTCGTTGATCTGGAAGAAATCAAAGTATGAATTGTAAGCACAAAGGCATATTGAATAAGAATGTTAAATGAGTTGCATTTTTATTTAGTGTATCACAAACCATCTGTGAGAAGTTTCATCAAGTACTCTTGGATATTTGACAAAGCTTTCATGAACAAGCCACTTGATGATGTTCTTCCAACCTGGCAATAGCCCATGTCATGAATATCGAAAATGCAATATGATCAAAACCTTTCATATGCATATCAGTAAGTTATGAAAGAGCAAACCTCATTATCCTGTGAAGGAGCAAACCCAAAGCACTTCCAGTATGCATCTCGTGGGCGTTCACATTTACTGTTTTGCTGAACTTGAAGAATGCATGAGACACATGACAGTAAACAATTTATTGGTTCAACAATGCATACTTTGGCGCTCTCGACTTTAAAACATGAGTCAATTTTAAGGGGGCATTCCGCACTCTAATGAAAATCAGGCAGAAACAACTCATGAGAATAACTTCCTTTGGTTTGCTAAGAGGATGTACTTAAGAGAATTTACATATCAAGCAAACAGAGATGGACACAGGAATCTGTTACAGAGTGTTACCTCTGTGTAATAGTTTAGGAAGTGGGGCCAAAGGAAATCAAGGACATTTTCTGCAATAGCCGGATCTGACGTAACAATTTGTATGAGACCCTTGTACAATACCTCTTTGACTCTAGCCTGTAAGGGCAAAATAGCAATTTGGGGACTAGGAAGCTGTACATGTCTTGCCAGATATGAAGAATGAACAAAAAATTATTAAATGAGTCAATATATTTGAAACGTTATACCTGCTGCGAGAGACATCTACGAAGCAATCCACTTAGTTCTTGAAAGAGACATCCACCAATCTCTAAATGTATTTCAGGTTGCTGGCTAGAACTTGGTTGGCTTGATGAGTCTTGAAAAGGATTTGCTTCATTTTTCCTATGCTTGCTTTCTGTAATAATCAGCTCAACAATAGCATTTGTGGCAGCAATTCGCACAGCATCCTCTCGCTTGAACATGGCCTTCCTTACAACTAATATTATGTAATCCTGTATAATCAAACTCCAACAATCATCATACAGCCATTTACAACCACAAAAGAACGGTGTATAGTTAAGTTCAGACCTTTAGATCACGGCTGAACTTTTTGAGTGGCAAGATGCAGTTGATCAGACCAATAGATATCTTGTCATTCATGAATGCAAAATAGTCCAGTAACTCTTTAAGGTGTGCAATGTATTCAAGCATTGGAAATGGATGACACCGAATTAAGCATCCAAGCAGCCTGTAGGGGAAGGTAGGTCTTTTTCAAGAGAAAAAAGGCATATATTGAATTGAAGGCTATAAGTTGCAACTAGCATTCCAAGATTTTATTACCTAATGACTGGTACACTTTGTGTGGGCTTTGCTGAGAGAATCCGGAACTTGCATTGCTCGATTATCTGACCTCAAGCAGATAAAATAGAAGCATGCTATGTCATATTAAACAAACTAAGCAGCTAAACATAATTGACAGGATAATACAAAGATAACAATAACTTGATACATACCTCAGTTCGTGTCATTTCATGGATCTCAAATAATGACTTGAGCATATTAACACCTACTTCTTCAGTGCTCATAACCCCTTCATCTGAGCCACGTCCCTCCTTTCGGTCACTATCTGACGCCTCCAACAGGAGAAAACCCACTTGAACAATGCTTGGCACAACATGCTCCCTCCCACAAATGATCTCACCAACCTGCATATGTGAACCATATTACAGCGCGATAACTAAGAATCACATACTCTGATCCTTTCACAATTGACACCGAAGCTTCGAAATAAGGGTATCTCTCACAGCTTTCAGCAATGCCTTCTCAACGCACGTAGCAGCCCGGGCACACTCCTCTTTCAGGCAATCCGGCAACCACTTGCAGCGGCTAAAAACGTCATTCACCCAATCAGAACAGATTGTAATTCACCAAAGGTAAACACCTCAAAGGGCTTAAGGCGTTCCCTCACCGTGATATCTGATAATCCCGGCGAGATGTGATGACAGCGTCCCGGAGCACGCCCACCGCACCCTCGTTGAATCTCCGAACGCGCGCCACGGACAGCAGCACCGCCACCGCGAACCCGCTGAGCGTCCCCGCCGCGTCGGCCTTGACGGCGGCCAGGACCTCCCTTGCCAGCGCGGGATCCTGCTTGACCGTGAAGGCGACGTGCATCAGAACTGTTCCCTCGACCTGGTGGGCGATGGAAGGCGGCGCGCGAAGGCGGGCGCCTCGGTGGCCGCCGAAGAAGCGGAGTAGACCGGCGAGGACGGCGCGCGGGTGGAGCGGCTTGGAGGCGAGGAGGAGGAGCTGGTAGGCGAGGGCGGGAAGGTCCTGAGCGTCAGCACTGGGAAGGAGGGAAAGAATCTTGGCGAGGAAGGCGGGGACACGGGAACGGTAGGCCACCGGGAGTTCGCGGAGGAGGGAGACGACGGCGAGAAGAGTTGCGGAGGGCCAGCTGGGCGCGGAGAGGAGGGAGGAGAATACCGCGGACACGGCGGTGGGGGAGGGCGAGAGGGAGAGCACGACGGGGAGGAGGGAGAGGTGGTTCGGGGTAGAGGCGGCGGAGAGGGACGAGAGGAGGCCGTCGAGATCGTCGGGCGAGAGAGCCGGGAGGAGCGGCACCGCCGCGGAGGGGTCTCTGGACGCGAGGCCGAGTACGGATTCAGCGGTGGGCAGTGGGGGCTGCTGCGAGGAGGTCGCTCCAAAATCGACGGTAGACGCCGACATTTCCAGAAGAGCGGCGGTGGCCGGCGGGGAGTTTGGGGGTTCCGGCGGGAAGCAGGTGGGGTTTTTTTCCCTCCCTCCCTTCGTACGATGCTGCTGTTCTGCGGCCGTTTTGTAGGCCGCAATATGGGCCAGGCCATGTGGTCCTGGGCTGGATTTATGGGCTGAGCTTGTAAATGGGCCTAATCGGGCTCCTGTCTCTCTCGAGTGCCAACTGACAAGATTCTAATCATCTTCTTCCAAAAAAACTGTAATGGTCTGTTTGTCTTTAGCTTCAAGATCTATATTATTTAAAGTTTGTACCATAAAATAAATGGTTTAAACTTTATTTATAATCTAAAATAAAAATTATATAAATTAACTAAATGTTCAGATGAGACCAATTTAAATAGTGTATTTAGAGTTGTACAAAAGGCAAAACCAACAGCTAATTGAACACTGCTCTACGACGGCTACCGTATATCTACGAGCCGATCAGATCAGTATGGCTGTGCTGCTCAAGCGCTCACTATTGCTGCTTATAATGCTGCTGCAACGAACACTGTTTATAGGTGTGCAAAGGAAGGCACTGTAAAAATATGTCAACTCTTTTACTGTATCGGTGGTCTAAGAGAAATTACTTATGCAAAATAATAATTGTGACCATAGTCACGGACCAATCCTAGAAAACGATTTACACAGATGATAGCCTGAGCGGAAAAATGCTCCATCTCTAGAGTCGATTGGCTTAGATGATTGTAAGTGGATAGAAGGATTTCTAGAATCGATTGCATAATGTGATCGTCTCTTGAAATAGGGCAATTTTCAGATGTGCCACCGATGTGCTCATGGCCGGCGCTAATCGCGATAGGTTAAATTATAGTGGTATTGTCAACCCAATAAAGCCCATTTCGAATGAGGCATGTTTGATAAAATGTTTGATTTTGGTATTTGCCTTTCGTTTCCCAAGTTGTTTCTTTCCCAGAGTTGGAAGCTAACTAGTCAGTACTGCAGCAGAAAATTTCAACGACCACTGAAATGTAACCACTTTCCAGAGTTAGTGGCTTAGAACATTCGAAATATACAGGGTTCAACTGTTCAAGCAGACATCTTCTACTACTTTGAGATAACACATCAAGCAAAATCCCACACCTGCAAGGCTGCCACCGTGTGCTCCACTGCTCCATGCTTTGCAAGCTCCATCCACCATTCTTCACATACCAGCCATTGACATCAGTAGTTATAGGTCGTTGCTGCAGAGGGCTCCATGGAAGAGCTTCACGCAGCAGGCCGGAGTAAACGGACGTACATATACGACACCACACCACACCCTCTACACAAAACCATACGTAGTAGACGGCGAGCGGTACACGTACTTGCTGCCTTAATTACTGGCATCTACATTATATCACAGTAGAGGTAAGGATAAGTAGAATACCCTCAACTACCATTCGTTTCGCTCTTGATATGTCCCTCTTCTTCCTCCTCTGCCTTGTGTTCAGTAGATGGTGGTGGCCAAGGAGCAAAAACGAGTGCGAGCACGCTGAGGGCTCACACTTCATAGGAGGGAGGTTGGCTGGTCGGCACAGGCGTTGCCCTCTCATATGCATCCGACAATGATTTCCTTCTGAAGCGACCACCTGGTGAATTCAGTTCATCAAGATTAAGCAAGATGCAATTGCTCGGGCAAAATTAAAGATTTTCTGGGCACTAGAGCACTTGGAACCAACAATACACAATTAATAACACGCTAAACATATCGCATATGTTGAGGGAAATCGACTGTTACATTAGAGGTCCATCTTTTACTTACATTAACAAGTGATACATATGAATTCACCAACCTCGCTAAAGCCCAAACAGTGGATGAAAATCTGGAAGACTAAAGTTTCCCAACAAGAATCTACCAAACAGTGGACTTGAAAACTGAAACTTCGATAAATTAAAATACAGAAGCAGCTCTGTTTCTAGAATGATCGACACCCCCTCCACTGTCTAATTTTCAATAAAGGAATCTCGATAAATTATGCTGCAAGCACAATAATACTGTAGAAGATGACACTAGATTCTAATCTATACGAAGTAAGTGTTGGATACAGATGTCAAAAAAGAAAGCATACTTATCTTGATAGCTAAGTACACTGGCACACAACGTAGTCGTTTGATTAACAGGTTTTCATGACAGTATGATTATGAAAAGTTGAAAACATAAACTCCTTTCTGTGACTGGGGAGTTTGCTGAACGCTTTAATTGGTATTATCAGGTCTATGATCTTGACTTGCATCCAAATCATACAAACAAATTGGATAAGATTAGGCCAAGCACCCAGTTACTTCTCAGGCATACAACGAATTAACAACCACGTGTACTCCAACTCCACATAGAACAAGATAACGCAGGTCAATACGTAGTAATAGAGACCCAACGTATCTTCCTCTGTAATTCTTGAATCGAACAAAAGGTGTGTCGCCATTTTCCATTCGAAGGCTACCGCTCACCGCACAGCCACATCTATGACAACTACGTTTATCTGATTGTTGCTGCATTTCAAGGCACGCATGATAACTTATCGAATAATCAATACAGTAATATCCAGCCATGAATCCATGATAGAGACCAGAGAGCTGAAGCACCCACTAGGGCAGAATGTCCGAAAAGCCCCTAGCCCCATCTAGACGCTTCCGACCTCGCGGACAAAACCCGCGCAGGCGACAGCTGCCTGCACTCCCCGTCACTCACGAGGCGACAGGCAGGTAAATGACCGAATTGCCCCTAGCGAAAAGTTAGGAGAATGAGAGGGGGTCCGTGGGATCCGGGAACTCACCGGCGCCGGCGAACGGCGAGATGGGCGGGGTGGATCCGGCCGGAGAGGCCGGCGGCGTGCTGGCCGCGCTCCTCGGCGACGCCGGGTACCCCGCCGGGCGCTTGATCATGATGCTGCGCGTCACCTTCACCGCCGGCGCCTCCTCGGCTCCGGCCGGCGTCGTCGGCGGGACCACCATCGTCGTCGCGTCCCCAGCCGCGTCTGCAACCGAAACCCAACGGAGTCAGATCGAAGGATAGCACCCATACAATACATGCGGTGAACTCTGCTAGGAAGGGCAGGGTGGTCGTAAATTCTAGAGGCGGCGGCGTCT
>KE371329.1:654152-669982 GCA_000418225.1 Zizania latifolia
GCTCATTCCCAGTGGTTTCTCTGCCGAAGCGCAACAGGTGTCCTCTGCTCACTGGTAAAACCGTCATTTTCAGTGCCTAAAAACAGAAAAAAAATAAAACGGGTTAAAATGGAAAAATGATATGCTAATCAAGGAAAAAAATGTAACGTGTGGCAAATTTGAAAGTGAAAAAACTGTGACTTTTCGCTATAATCTCGTCCGTCTGTGGGCTATTTTTTAGGTCCATATTCTAATCGACAGCTTATCACTGCCACTAGCCCACTTTTCCTTACCGTGTGCTAAGTGCTAACCCCGTCCCTATAAATACCAGCACCCCCGCTTCTCCTTGCATCACAGGTCAGCAGCCAGCTCAAGGGTCAAGGGAAGTAGGAGCGAGCTAGCTAGATAGCAACCGCTCCGAGTACTTGCGCGCCTAACACTAGCTGTAGCACCATGTCGATGTCCATGGCGTTCGCCGCCGCTCCGGCGATCCCGAGGTAGCTGACGCTGCCGCGGTGATCACGCTCCGGAGCGCTTCGGCGGCGCCGTCCCGGTGGTACGTGCCGCCGCTTGCGGCGAGGCATCCCGCCGTGAAGCAAAAGGCGGTGGTGGTCATAGGCGCCACGGGGACGGGGAAGTCCCGCCTCGCCGTCGACCTCGCGCTGCGTTTTGGCGGGGAAGTGATCAACTCCGACAAGATGCAGGTTTATGCTGGGTGGACGTGATGCTTCCTCTGGGTGGGCGTCCAGCTCCCTCCTCTGCAAGATTTCGTGGCCCGCCGGGTCGACCAAATGTGCCGGCGCGGGCTCGTCGACGAGGTGGCCGCTGCGTTCGACCCCCGCCGCATCGACTACTCGAAGGGCATATGGCGTGCCATCGAAGTGCCGGAGCTCGACGCGTACGTCGCGGGGCCTCAACGACGAAGAGTGTTCGCGCATGCTCGCCGCGGCCGTCAACGAGATCAAGTCGAACGCAGCGGCCACCTCGTCGACGAGCCCGCGCCGGCACATCTCGTCGGCACGGCGGGCCACGAAGTCGTGCAGAGGAGGGAGCTGCACGTCCACCCAGAGGAAGCAGCACATCCACCCAGCATCCACCTGCATCTTGTCGGAGTTGATCACCTATTCACCTCCCCGCCAAAACGCAGCGCGAGGTCGACAGCGAGGCGGGACTTCCCGGTCCCCGTGGCGCCCATGACCACCACCGCCTTTTGCTTCACGGCGGGATGCCTCGCCGCAAGCGGCGGCACCACCGGGACGGCAACGTCGAAGCGCTCCGGGAGCGTGATCACCGTGGCAGCGTCAGCGACCTCGGGATCGCCGGACCGGCGGCGAACGCCATGACATCGGCATGGTGCTACAGTTAGTGTTCGGCGCGCAACGGCGCAAGTACTCGGAGGGGATGCTATCTAGCTAGCTCGCTCGTGCTTGCCTTGACCCTTGAGCTGGCTGCTGACCTGTGAAGCAAGGAGAAGCTGCTATGTGGACCCTCAGAAGGGGATGGGTGCGCCTCGGCTTCAGGCTGAAGTTGATTTCTTAATTTTTTTATATAAATAAAAAAGACCTGTACAAGAAACCATAGAAAATATACAGAAAAGGTATTCGATTTTTATTTTAAAATATAATAGATTTCAGAGCACTATTGTTTCTATTAACTATTCTCATTCAATTGTACTAGACGGGGAGGCGTGCGGTTGCACGCCCGTGGAAAGCATATTGAAAAATACAATACACTGTACAAGAGAGTAAATTCATGTATATGTTACTAAGAGCTGTTTGGTTATGTTCAGTTCGTAACAGATTACAATGTTAAGAAAAAATGTTATCTGCGTTTGTTTAGACTAAGCTGTAGGAAATTTACTGTATCTAAAGTAAAAGGATCACAGTCTAGATTGGGTGCAAACCCTTACCGTTACGTTACAGGCTCTCATCGCTCGCTCTCCCTTCTCGCGCAGTCGCGTCGCCAGCCGGGAGCCCTCGTGCGCGCCGCGCCGGGAGCCCTCGCACGCCGCCGCCAGCCGGGAGGGCTTCTCGCGCGCCGCCATGGGATCCTCCTCCGGGGACTACTCCGCCGGGGTCTTCTTTCGCGACGCGCGCAGAGCAACCGACCACGTTCTTGCCCGAAGCCACGTCCCCATTGCTGCAGGAGGGACTGGCCTCTACCTGCGCTGGTACATCTACGGCAAGCCAGATGTTCCGCAGTCATCCATGGACATCACATCGGCCGTCTGATCTGAGCTCGCCGCTCGGAGGAAGCAGTAGACCTGGTTGCCAGCGCTGGCGACCCCAAAGCTCGGGACTTGTCTGTCAACAACTGGTCCAAGTTAACGCGAAGCCTTGAGATTATCAGGTCTTCAGGCTCCCCTCCGTCTGCCTTCTCCTTGCCGTACAATCAGCAGCAGCATGTCACCGATTCCTCCACTGATGGAAACTGTCAGACCAAGGAGCTGACTACGACTTCCTCTGCTTTTTCCTCGCGTGTCCACGCGTTCAACTCTACAGATCAATTGATTTGAGATGCGAGGAGATGCTGGCTGACACAGGAGGCCTGCTTTCCGAAGCATCATGGCTTCTCGACATGGGTTTGAATCCTGGTATGAACTCAGCTACTTGTGCGATCGGCTACAGGCAGGCCATGGAGTACTTGCTGCAATGTAGGCACAACGGAGGCAGAAGCTCCCCACAAGAGTTCTTTGAGTTCCTGACCAAGTTTCAGACAGTATCCAGGAACTTCTCAAAGAGGCGGATGACATAGATTATGGTTTAATTAACACTTTTATTTAAGATATAGTAATTTAATGCATTATCAACCAAGCACTGTAATGTAATCAAAATGCATTAAACTTGTTAATCAAACAAATCCAATAATCTATTATATTATTATCCTTTAGTACTGTAATTGATTCTATTAACGTTTATGTTACCTTGCGTCAACTAAACACCACCTAAATGTTAAAATCTTGTTTCCGATAAGTCAAGAAAAAGAAAATACTAAAATATCTACATAAAAAAAGCTAAACCCAAATTACAGTCAAGCAGCTGATTCCACAAAAACTGATAATGTTCCACTGTGTGTTTTTGGACAAATGAAGTGGATAAAGATGTGACATAAACTGCATCTAGAAAACATGATCACCAATTGTTGCGGTGACAGCATAGAAATCGTTCAGAAACTGATCAAGCCATGAGATATTGGCATAATGCATTGCAACGAATAGCTAGAAATTCTAGAAAACAGTGACTATCCGCAACAGGATTTTCATTCAATCCTAAAAAGAGTGTAAACATCAATAGTTGTTTTGGACGGCATTAATGGCTAGGTCCAACTGTCGATGGAAGGAGATTAATTGCCTGACAGAGAGAAGACGGAGACCACACCAAACTGCAAACAGTATCAGCATCAATGTTATGAATAACTTTCTACACCATCTACATTACATGCCCTGGGAAAAAGTCATTCTAAGTAATAATTAGAAACTTACAGTTGCTGTAACTTGGTGCAGTTTCCCAATTCAGGAGGGAGTGAGCCATACAAATTGTTCCCTTGTAGTGATCTAATAACATAAAATCTCATTTAGACAAAAGATCTAGTGGTTTCAGGTACTGAAAGCAAAAGGTTAAGCAAAGCATATTTTCAGCAGACACTTACAAAGTTTGCAACTGATTTAGCCTTCCAATTTCAGGTGGTATAGGCCCAACTAACTTGTGATTCGCAATAATTCTAAATGAAAGACATGGCTAGTCAGATACTTATGACAATACAATTGATGATATGAATATACAATTCCCTTCTGTTAGAATATGCCATCTTAAAAACAAATACCATACTATTAAAGCAAAACTGTAAGTAACCAGGTTAATATGTTAAGCAGCTCACAATAAACCATTTTATATAAGTGTTTCTTTTGGTCTTACAGATAAACCACTCTCTTGGTGTGACTATCGCATCTAACACCCTTCCAACTGCATGGATCCATATCTTGTTCATGCCAGTTTATAAATATCCCATCAGAAGTTGTAATTGCCTTCTTGAAGGCAAGAAGTGCTTCACCTGTTGGAAATCATCAAGATAAGGATAGCGGATGAGCACAAATCCTCAAATGGTCCACATGAATACCATCCATAAGTCCATAATCATCACATACCATCTGAACTTAGTGTTCTCACTTCGCAAGCACCAAGGTGCAAAATTATCAAAATTAACAGGAAACTGGGCTGTTTTCTCAGAAAAGAGCCCATTGTTCACCAGTTGGTGAAGTATATAAAGATCACCGCAGCTTATTACAGCGGTCATAGGTTAGGAATATTATGTGCATCCTTTTTTATGGGAGATGAACTCAGCATGTAGATGTGTCCCAGCGAGGGCGAGAAATCTCCGGCACTGGAAATGAAATTAGGAACAAATCAACAATCATACATCAAATGATCAAATAAACAGAGCCATCCCGCAACCGCCGCCATCCAGATTTCCCTCTCCCCTATTCTCATGATACTTGCGCGCAACGCGCTATCGGTGAGCCTACCTATGAGAATATTTCATCAATTTGAATGTATACAAATTATTTACCAATTTAATAAAAAAAGTAGCATTAGTTTGTAGCTATGGGTTGTGTCATTTTATTTTTTTTTGTAAATGTTCCATTTACGCCTAATCCATATCGAGTTGACCCTTGTGTGTCTTTAGGTCTTCTGAATTGGTGCAAGACTCATTTTCACACTAATATTTTGTAATGGTCTCTGAACGAGTGCTTATGAGCTCTCTTGTGACAATGGGGCCAACTGACCACGCCCAGAGACCACCTTGAATAAAGAAGAAATAGAATTTGCAAAATGATCCATATGTATGTATGTATATATAAGCAGTTTTATCTTTAAAGCTGTTATCTTTTGAAATGGTTGAAGAAAAATTTGAGAAAAACTTGAGATCAACACAAAGGTTGTTGACAAATTTGACAAAGAGAAGAAATCAGGTGGAACTGGGTTCCCCAAAGCTCAAATCGGTCAAGTTAGCACGGTTTTCGATATTTACTAGGCAATGGTTTTATAGTAACCGGATTGTTAACCGCTAAACCATACCAATATAAACGGTAAACGTCAATCTAATAAGTGTGGTTTTCGGTCTTCTTGCTAGCTAGCGGTTTGTGATAACTAGATCAATAACTTAATCCCTCTTGTAACAACTTAAAATAATTATTATTGAATAAGTAGAAAGATAATCAATTCTGATTACCAATTATATTACTGATTGTAACTATTATTTAAGCTGTTTATAATGTTATCATTTGAGGGGGGATTTAGGGGGACGGCTTCCAATCTCTTCACCATGGGAACCCCTTTATATCTATACCACGTAGAAGAGGAGATAATCTGACGGTGCAGTGGGGGCCAGGGTGGTGAGGTTGAGAGGCCGATGAAGCACGGCTGGCGGCACGATCAATGGGGGCGGTGCGACCGAGGAGGCTAGAGGGGCGTGGCTGACGGAGGTCGGTCGTGCCACCCCCATCCGTGCTGCTGTCGTTAGTCTCCTCAGTGGTTTGCGTCGCCTCTGTCGGCCTTTCTAGCCTCGCCGTCTGTCCCATACGTGTTAGACTCAACTGCCACCCTGTCCTCTTTGTCTACACTGTCCCTATCGGCCGCGCTAGATCCTTAGTCATGATGTCCCTATCAGCCTCGTTGATCGTGTTCCGTTGGCTTCCTGGTCTTACCACCTTAGCTTATCACACCGTCTGATCGTCTTCTCTTTCACATGATATAAATTCGAAGGAATTAAGAGATTAGGAATCATCCACACTAAATTTTTTCCAAAACTGCGTGAAGCTGTGAAGCATGAAACCCACTGGATCAAAAATTCTCAACCACCTCCTTCCAACCCACTAACCCACCTCATCCGAACCAATCTCTCACTCCCGCATCTCACCAAACCTCACCTCACCGCCAACCATGGCCGCCCCCTCCGACTCCGACTCCGCCGCTCACCGCCACGACGACCCTAACCTCCCTTTCGCCACCTTCTCACTCTCCCTCTCCCTCCGCACGCCTACCTCCTCCCCCACCGCCCTCGCTTCCGTCCCCTCCACCATCCACCTCCCCACCCAAATCTCCACCCTCGCCGTCTGCCTCCACCCTTCCGGTTCGGCTTCCCCCTCATCTCGCCGCCCCGGACGTCTCAACGCCGCCACTTCCTCCCTCCTCTCCCCGTTCCCGGCCTCCACGCCAGAACTCTCCCGCTCCTTCCCCTCCGGCGCACCCGCCGCCGCTGGGCGCCGTCGCACGCTCGTGTGGTTCCGCGCCGATCTCCGCCTCCATGACCACGAGCCGCTCCATGCCGCAGTCGGAGCGTCATCCTCCCTGCTCCCCGTCTTCGTCTTCGACCCCCGCGACTTCGGTAAGTCCCCCTCCGGCTTCGACCGCACCGGCCCTTACCGGGCCAACTTCCTGCTGGACTCCGTCGCCGACCTGCGACGTAGCCTCCGAGCGCGCGGCGGCGACCTGGTGGTGCGGGTGGGGAGGCCTGAGGTGGTAATCCCCGAGCTCGCGCGGGCCGCCGGGGTGGAGGCCGTGTACGCGCATGGGGAGGTGTCACGGGATGAGTGCCGCGCCGAGGAGAGGGTGAGCAAGGCCGTTGAGAAGGAGGGCCTCGAGGTCAAGTACTTCTGGGGGAGCACACTGTACCATTTGGACGACCTACCTTTCCGGCTCGAGGGCATGCCATCGAACTATGGTGGATTCAGGGAGGCCGTGAAGGGGTTGGATGTCAGGAAGGTTCTCGACGCACCGGAGGAGGTTAAGTGTGTTCCCATGAAGAATGTGCTTGAGCCTGGCGAGATCCCCACACTCGCAGAGCTTGGGCTCACTGCTCCACCAGCCATGGCACAGGTGAGTCTTTCCAGGGATGTAATATGCTTCTAGTGTCTTGGTGAGTTGGTGTACATTCAAACCATTCACTAAATTTAGCGACCTGCTGGTAGTCTGGTACTCCTATGATATTTAAGTTGATGCTTACTCTTTCAGCAATTTTTACAAGTAAAAGCAAATGGGAGTAGCCAAATATATCTAGTCCATTGTTTTGATGGATCCAATTCTTAACCCCTTTTGGTTAATCCAGTAATATACTAGGTTGTGAATTGTCATGAAAGTAGATTTTGGTTCTTTGGTTTGGTTTCATGCTAGGTAGGTATTATATCTTTATTAGGTCATACTGAAGTCTGTGATGAAGGCAGTGCTAGTGCTGATTGGCTAAACTCGTGTGTTTGCTTAGGCGTGAAATAATACTGCATGAGCAGTAGGAAACAAAGTGGATATGGAACCCTTTATTTCGTAGTAGTGTAAATGCGTAATGACAAGTTAATCACCCTATTGTACTAAACAACAATACGTAGTGTCAAAATATGCAAGTTTCCACTTCTGCAGTCTGATTGGTTATTATTTTCTTGCCTTCATATGCATTTGATGTTTTTTCTTTCACCTTCATGGCATGGCTTTAACATTTTAGAGCATTTGAAACTAGTCATATAAGCTGATTACTTATTCCTTATAATGACTTGCTTGTCCTGTTGTCCATATCACATTGATTTAAGGGCATCTTAGACCTGTAATTTAAGGCCCCCTGTAAGTTTTTGTGTGGAACAATGACATATGATTTAAATGAATCTGTTTAAGTTTTGTAGATGTGGACAATTATAGAAATGATTTGATCATTTAAGTTGAACAATTGGATATTTTAAGTTGAGTTTCTATGGCTCAAACTTTTGTACGGTGTTTGCTTAATCTACAGGATAGTAGGATACTAGGATAATGCTTTTTTGTTTTATTCCAGTATATCACTTTTAGAGAAGTTTATAAATGTTAAAGCAGAGTGATGGGTATGCGATGCAAGAAAATTTGTACCGTATTTAAAAATAAATCAGACTGAAAAGTAGATGATTGGTGATGCTTTATTTGGAAATTATGTGGGGAAGCAAATCTTTGGTTTGATTTGTCCTTTTAGGGTAATTATTTAATTAATATATTTGCCTCCACCTTATAGGAATTAGTGAATTACTTTTCTCTAAGATCCGTGACCTGTCTAAAAGGAGCGCATCAAAGCACCGTCCTTAATATTTCCATTATTGCCATATGTATTGCAATTTTAACTCTCTATGCTCTTTCAATTCAGAATTTGTGCTCCGCTTTACACTAACTAAATTATGCATCCTAACTTATAAAAACAATCTGTTCATTTAGGACTCAAAGCCTACTGTTGGTTCTACTCTCATTGGTGGTGAGGCTGAAGCTTTGGAGAGGCTAAAGAAGTTTGCTGCTGAATGTTCTATGCAGACAAACAAAGCAGACAAGAACAGTACACGCGGTAGCATATATGGCGCTAATTTCTCGTGCAAAATTTCACCATGGCTTGCTACAGGGTGCCTCTCTCCGCGCTTCATGTATGAGGAGTTGAAGAAGCATGCTACAAGGTATGTAACGTTCCTGAGCAGCATAGGAAAGAAGACATGCTACAACTGTCTTATGATCACATTACTCTGTTATTTGCTTTTGTACATAATCAGTAATTTCTCCCTTATTCCAGAGCAATTCCATCAGGATCAACACCCAAGAATGGTGATGGCTTATCTGATGCTGGGACAAATTGGTTAATATTTGAATTGCTATGGAGAGATTTCTTCAGGTATGTATTGCTTATGGACCTCAACATTTTAGATGAAATTATGATGCTTATGAGACTCCCATGTCATCCAATGAGTTATATTTCTTGTATAAAATGAAGTTATATTTCTTTTACCAAGTAACAATCTGAAATACAGTACAAAATTTGTAGCTTTTATGTTTGCCATGTCTAAAATGTTATTGAACGTACCACCACGATTCTAGGCATCTGTGCAACTACTTTAATCTTCAATGTGAAACAATACCACTTGCGATATGAACCAAATAATCAAATCACTGTTCTAACTGCTGAATTGTAACTAACGGATGTGAATATCTTAGGTTCATCACAAAGAAGTACAGTTCTGCACAGAAGACCTCCGAAGTTGCTCCTGCCACTGGTTGCACCCCCACCCCTGCGCTTGCATGAGCATAGATAGTCAATCTGAGAGTTGCATGCTGTATTTTCCTCTCTGTTTTGGCCAAGTTATGCAGATTCTGATGTAGCGATTTTCCCACAATAAATGTTACTGGTAAAAAAGATGCCCCGAGTAAGCTGCTCCTGCAATCTGGACTGGTTTGATCTCAGAAGAGATCCTTGTACCTGTCGACATTCCTCCGGAGACTGTTCAAGTGGTACTGTGATCCATCCAAGCGCTTGATTCAGTTCTGTTCTTGAATACCGACTCTTTTCTGCTATCATTTTGGTCCTAATTCATCGTGGAATGGCGCACAGTTTTGCATTATCGCATGAACTTGCTTGGGCTGCTTATTAAACACTACCAAATAATTTCTATACCTATCATGCCATATAGATGTTACATAAAAAACTATATCTCAACTAATCACCTCTTCTCTCCTCTTTTCTGTTTCTCGCATAGAGCTGTTTTTTTACGTGTGAAACTTCTCTACTATTTCTTCGTGCCAAATTATAAATCCTTATTTGATAAGTAAATTTTTTGTAACTTTAACCAATTTTACAAAAAAAATTATACCAATAATTACAACATTAAAATAGTTTCATTAGTCAAAGTTTGAAAATTTTCATTAAAAAATCAAATAAATTTTAATGTAGATCTCAGAGAGAGAGGGAGAGCAAGATCAGGAAAGCTGAAGGGATAAATTCAAGTCAACTGCTGACCTGCACAATCAGCTACCACATAGAACCCAATATGCATACAAATATGTGCTCAACTGCAAGGGTGAGAACCAACAATTCTTCAACTTGCTTATCTAAGCATAAGTTTTCACCACACATGGAAACATCAATAGACAATTAAACATCAAAAACCTTGATCTTCAAAAAGACTACAGCATAGTGTTCCAACAAGTTGAAAAGTTCCACAACACAGAGAAAAGGCAGTGGTGCATCTAATCCTCCTCCTCACCCTCATTCTCGGCAATGTTGAAGTACCGGAGCTCATAGATATTGCGATCCTTGTTGGATGCAATCACCCGAAGCCAGTCGCGCACATTGTGCTTCTTCAGGTATTTCTTGGTCAAGTACTTCAGGTACCTGAGAAAAATAAAAAGGGTGTTTTCTGATTAAACAAAATAAACACTGTTATTGTGATCATGGTTCACATTACCAATTTGGGTCCGGTTGCCGTTCCTGGCTGGACAGCAGGGTAACCACAGTAAACTGGTCAAAATTCAAATTCCAACTTTTGAATTCAAAACTTGGAAACCAAGGGGTAACCAAGCCAACAGTTACCGATGCCGGTTTGGGAAAACTCGTTATGAGAATTGTATACGTCGTTTTTGTGAAAAAACAAAAAATGTAAAATTCTGAATGTGGAATGCAGATTGGGCAGGCCTATTTCTTTTTATTTTTTTCCACTTTCACCAAACTTGTTCGGTTGATAACTTTGTCAAATTTCATAGTTTTTGAAAATATTGCCAAAAAATCAGTGTTGAAAAAATCATCTTAATTCACCTACTATATATGAGATTTTTTTTCCAGAATTTTCAAATTCAAATCCAAAATTGAATTTGAACCAGTCGTTGACCGGTATCCAGCCACAGGCTGCAAGGTCAAACCCTGATTGTGGTTCAAGTATAAAGCATTTCACAGGAGCTAGAACATCAATTCCCTACATAGAACCTTATTAAGCAAAGTATCTATCAGTACACACTAACAATGCACACAATGTCACAATCTACGTTCACAATAAGCAATATACATCCGAAAACGGTTTAGCGATTCAACATTTACATTAGAGGATTATCCTCTACATAAAATTCAACAAATTGACCTACGACAGGAAGCAGCATTAGTTCTATGGTAGCTTAAGCAGCCTAATTCCATTACATGCCAGCTTGAAATCACAGAATCTGCAAATCAATAGACAACGGCAGGTACACGCTCCTCACGCCATTTAGATGCAGTAGCAGTGGTAATCTGCGACATGTATTACAGTAACACTACTCGGATGCAAACTAGTACCGTTCCTGTATATCATCTATCCACGAAATGATTCACGAGCTGCGCAGAACATCAAATGCAAAAAATTTGAGGGAAATATCAATAAAACCGCCGAAGACGACGAGAATCGTACCGGCGAACTATTAAGAGAAACGTATGCATGGATCTGGACCTCCGGGGAAGGCAAGCAGGAGTGCGTGTACCTCTTGGAGAAGGGCCCGTCGGAGGTGACGGTGACCTTGGTCTTGTCGCGGGAGACGGTGACGGACTCGCCGAGGTTGCCGGCCTTGCCGCCGGCGACCTTGATGCGCTCCTGCAGGAACTTCTCGAGCGACGCGATCTCCATGATCTTGTCGTCGACGGGCTTGGTGCAGTCAATGACGAAGGTGACGGACCCCTTCTTCTTCCCGCCTCCGGCCCCGCCCTTCGCCGTCGCCGCCACGCCGCGCGCCATTTCCCCTCCTCTCGCTTCTCTTCCGCCGCCGCCGCCGCTTCGTTTGCTGTGGTGGCTGCGCGCGGAGGCGATAGGGATTTTCGGGAGGGGGTGAGGGAGATGGCTATAAATCTTAGGGTTGGGTTGATCCGACGGTCGAGGCTGTTCGATGGCCATGTGATGCTTCTCTTGCTGCATTTTGACGGCCCAAATTATTGGGCCTTAATTAATGGACTCAGGATCCCTTAAAATTGCATCTGTAGATAGGCCCGGGCAGTCGGTTTAACCGGTTTCATCGGTTCGGTTTTTTTGGTTTTCAAAAAATTCGGTTTTCAGAGATCAGGAACCGAATAACTTGCTAAATTTATCAAAACCAAACCGAAAAAACCGAAAAAATTCGGTTCGGTTTTTCGGTTTTTTCAATTTACCGAATACTGGAAAACACACAGAGCAAACAGAGTGCCAGGCGGGGCGGCGAGCGAATGGGGCGGCAGGCTGGCGCTGTGGCCAGGTAGGCATGCACGGTGCGTGGCTGTGAGCGACGGCCAGGCGCGGCGCGGTGTCCCCACACGGGCGCGCGGCGTTGCGGCGAGTTGGCGGACCGATGGCGGCCGGCAGCAAGCTACGGGCGACGGCTGAAGTGCGGGCTGCGGCTGGAGTGCGGGCAGCGGGGCGGCGAGGGTTTGGGTGCTTGGCGAAGAACGAAGAACAACGAGTGAAGACGCGGACGTTGTGGCGATAGGTGAGTGAGTGCGTTGTGCGCGCTATGGCGGCGGCAGACGCTTCTCAGTTCCTACGCTAGGTCATCCATTCTAGGCAGCCAGCGCAGGCAGAATGGGCCGATCTCAGGCAGAATGCCCCTTGTGGACCAGGGAAGGCAGAATTTAGGCCGCTCGCAGGAAGGCCACAGGCCACCGCCCAAGGCATCCGGAGGCAGGCCACTGGTGTGTTCGGTTGGTTCGGTTCTTCGGTTTTTCAAGACTAAAAACTGAACCAAAAACTTAATAAAAATAAAAACCGAAAATTATAAAATAAACTAAAATAGTGCTTAATTCGGTTCGGTTCGATTTTCGGTGAATTTGTGCCCACCCCTATCTGTAGATTAGTTGCATGTGACAAATGATAGACACTCGTTAGACACCTTAAAATATTCAGAAACATTTGTCCACCCAATACAGTTTGGTTCTAGAACCAAACCGTCAAAGTACAGCTTCGAATAACAAGCATGTTTAGTTGGTTGTGCTGTACGAAACCGTCTAGGATAGATTAGTTTAGATTCTTCGAATGCTCCTTCTAGATGCTGAACCGTTCTGTGCGGTAAAAACAAATGAACGACGCCGTCCAGATTCTATTTACTACGCTAATCATCTATAATTAGTTAAGATTAGTGGTTACTAAGTATTTTTAGCTAACAATTAATTATAATTAGATGTTATTAGCCATAATTAGTTATTATTATGGGTATTTTTGTGATGAATAGTGATATCTTGAGTTGTCATTAACAATAATTACTAAAGATTAATACTAATTAGTATAGTTTATTGATAGTTATAAATATAACAAATATTATTACGAAAATTAATTAAGCTATATATAGATATAATATATATTTCTAAGCAAATAAACGCATGTGTGTACCGTCCTGTACAACCAACCAAACATATTCACGTATCATCTCATACATCTAACCAAATAATCTACTTATATCACCTTATCTAGGACCATCTCATCACGAATAAATCCATTTAGGATGATCCCATACAGTTCAGCTTTATTCAATGAACCAAACACTACATAAGATTTGAGTATTTGTCACTTTTAAGTTAATGCTATTTGATTATTTATCACTTATCTGGAAGATATGTGGAACCATTTAATCTATGACTATAAGCTATTATTAATTAATCAAAGTCATTTTTTAAGAGTGATAAATCATCAAATTTAAATCAAGATTAGATGTCTATTTGTTTTAGCTGGAGATTTTTAGTAGCTAACTGGTCTAAGTATCTAGCTAACTGGTCTTATGACCTGTTTAGCACTACTCCACTCTACCAAAATCTGCTCCACTCCACGGAATTTACTTAGAATCAGATCTAGAGTGGAGTTGCTGCTCTACTGTGGAGTACCTGTACTTGTTTGGCTTGTAGAGTAGATCCAGATTCGCGAATGGTGGAATTTGGTAGGAATATACTATTTTGCCCCTGAATTGTATTACGCTTTATTTGTTGACATACCTTAATGTAATTATACCACAATAATAATGTTTTATATTTTTAATCATAAATAATTCATATTACTCAAGTAGTTCACAAATATATGTGTAGTAGCACTACATACTAATTCCAATGAAGAGAAAATATTGTCGCTAACTCATCACGTAATACATCTATTGTTGGAGCATTTGCTGTTGAAGTTGACCCATCGGACGGAGTTGAATATCTATAATATCTTTTCGGTATTGTAGAGACATAATCAGGATAATGATCAACACGAGCAAAGTCCAAGTCCTCACCCGTGTGCTCACGAATGAAATTGCGAAGGACCATACATGCAACAACAATCATTTTCTGCTTGTGCATTGGGTAGACCGGCATCTTGTAGAGAATTTACCACTTCATGTTTAGCATTCCGAAGGACCGCTCAATGATGTTGCCGATATATGAGTGAATATGATTGAATCTTTTCTTAGGAGTCTTAGGCTTCATACCTCTATGCCACTCTGGAATATGATACCTCTCACCTTTATAAAGGGCTAGATATCCCGATCGATTAGGATACTTCGTATCAACAACATAATATTTACCTACGAAGTAGAGACAATAATAAGATCTGTTTTTTTCTAGCTTTAAGCCAAATTACAATATGTGCAATTTGTTTGATAATGTAGTGCTGAACAACATACCTTGTGGAGGATGTGGGAATATTTTTTATCAACTCTTAGTGCATTGTATAATACACTAGTATCATGCATAGATCCTGATTGTCCCGTTGATACATACGTAAACCTCATGTCAAAGTCACAAACCGCTAGAACATTCTGAGTAGGTATACCGGATTTCTAATATATCTCATTTGCTCATCTGGGGATAGAGCTACTCGAATGTGTGTGCCATCAAGAGCACCAATACAATCTTTGAAATGTGGATATGCTCATCTATCATCTCTTATCCTTCTATGAACAGATGAAAAATTTAGGTCTTTTGGTCTTATGAAATTCTTTGCCATAGCCATCAAGCAATTGAGCACCTCATCAAATTTTCTACTAATAGTTTCACCGGAGTGCTTAAATCAATTTTGGCATCTTTTATTAGACTCATTCCCACCATATATGTACAATAAAATTGCAAGACTCTCCATAGTATTTATTATTAAAGATGGTTGTAACACGTACCTTTGTACCATTAAATCATGCAGGTCTAAGAACATTTTTGAATTCATACGGAGTTGTGTATGGCATTCTCTTGGAGTCCTCAATGTCTCTAAGACCCAACCCATGCCACTAAGAGTTGATGTTCTAGGTGGATTTTTATCAAGGTATAAGTCAACATATGTCTGAACTATTTTCTCACCGCTGAATATAATATTCCAAAGATCCTCACTCTTATTGTCAGAATCATCAGTATCAGTTTCAGACATCTGCAATGTCAAATAATATACATAAGATGGTCCAAACAACATACATAGAATGGTTCAAATATGATATATAAAATGGTTCGAATGGTTTAAATGACATACATAAGTTCAAATAGCAAGCACGACTACAAGTTCAATTAACAAGCACGACTACAAGTTCAAATAACTAGCACGAGAAGTTACTCAATTTCTATACTTATCATTGTACCTCTTTCTAAGCTAGTTAAACCTAATCCCTTTAGTAGGCAATATCATAAACATTTCTCTTTGTTCCTTCTTCACAAACAACTAGGTAGCAATGTCATCCTCATTAGAAGCATAATCTGCACCACAACCTAAGACAAGATCCATGACTTTCTTCACAGTAACCTCATTCTGCTTCCTAGTAGTATAATATGTGGCTGATTCAGCTAGCTTTGTGACTTGTTCTTGGATAATCAGTGTAGTGCTTGATTTAGCTTTCTTGCCCCTGTCAAGAACACGAGCTCTCTCTTTTGCATTACCAACTGGAGGAGAAATCTTATTCATCTCAGGCTCGCATTGAGTTGACGGTACACTAGGAATATCAACATAAATTGGGGTATCATCATAGATGTTGGGACATGGGGAGGCTACGCTAGCCAGCAAATTTTAATTTTTAACCCCGTTGGCCCAGGAACCCATGCGCGTGAGGGATCATGGATCGTTACCTTCTAACGCGAGACGCGCTAGTGCAGCG
>KE371329.1:689320-699642 GCA_000418225.1 Zizania latifolia
CGACGGGCGACGACGTTGGGGAGAAGACGCACAACTGACGTGGCAAAAACGATGATGTGACCGGTGAGTTGGCACCTTAGGACTGTAAAGTGGCAAAAAATGAGTTGGTTCATGTTAAGGGTGGTAAAAAATTAAATACGACGAAGAGATTGGTATTTGAAGAGGTGCTATTCTTAGGGGTGACAAATAGTTAAATTTTTTCATTTTGTTGGTCATATTCTAGGTTTTTTTCAGTTCAACAGGGGAAACTGGAAAGCATATCTCTATCTATAAAACAGTGAAATGCGAAATTTTGTAAAACTGTTACTCTTGCTGCTACATTTTCATCTTAGTTGTTACTATATATGATTCAATGTTCCTAGCTAGGTTCACAAAGCTAGCGTTTTGTCAGATAAAAATGTGGTCGACAAGACGAGGTGTTTAGGTTTTAGCATCGCTACACATTATAAATTTCTAGATTGGTACCACCTAGTTAACTTTTTAATAAAAAAAATCTTTTTAATTTTTTTCGATTGGAGAGGTTGAGAAAAAGGCGTGAGCCATCTAAAGCGGTTATACAGGGAAGAACAGTAGGGACCTATCTAGGGGAGCTTTTGGTATCCGCAGATTCTCACTAGCTGCTTCTCATAATCTGAAACTTTCAAACCAAACCCTAAACTATAAGAAGTCTTCTCAATAAAATTTACTTTCTAAATCTTCTTACTCTTCAACGGACTCATAATATCATATTCATTATAGTTAACTCTTGTACACTGACGGATAGACCTATTTGTTATATCTCTTTTTTTTTCTTTTCTCTCTCTTATATCACCAACGTACAATTGGATCCAGAGCAGAGCAGGTAGAGAACAAGAACCACTCACTAGAAGTAGAAAGAATGAGGGTGGTTTTAGTACCTCTAAAAATAAAAAACAGGTAGGTGAATTGTTATAGAGATATTTTACACCCAAAATATCTAATTATATAATGAGTTATATTGAATATCTGTGGGAGATTCTCTTAAAATATGTGGAACGGTATATGTGTACTATCTAAAGATCGTGGTATGCGAGATTTCGTTTGACACGGGGATGGAGAATGAGGAGAGAGCGTGTTGTCATCTATTATTTTACGATCGACTATAACAATGTGAGAGTGAGAAGAGATCAAGAAAATATACATCTATTATCTTGCAGTCAAATTATACATAGTAGTCGTCTAAACCACTGTACATGCTCTAAGCAGGCTGGCGCTGCATATTCCTCTCTCCATCACTCCAACTAGACCAAGACGCATGCAGCATACGAGAGGTGCCAGGAAAATGACTCAAAAGTTCACTTTGCAGATGCAGCATGTGACGATCACCAGCTAAGCATCACCAAATCATGCAATGCAACCTGATTAAGCCACGGAAAAGGAACCGGCTTAATTAGGCTGCTGTATGATAGTGGTTGGTTTACCAAAAACTCCAAAACCAGAATGAAAGTGAGGCCAGGTCGCCTGAACCGGCATTGTCCATGACTGATTTCATTAGCATCTCCAGTTTAAAGCCACCAACAAAGATTATTTTGGCTTTGCATGATGCATGGTTTGGAGCCTCATGGCCAGCTCTGTTCGTCTCAAGGAATCTGCCTCATCATCCTGTGTCATCTAGAGAGCTTAAGATTCTAATAACTCGTAGATAAGAATGTAAAAAAGCCAGTGTTTTTCTATTTTTAGATTCTAATTTATTTTTAGATTCTATAGCTATTGTGTTTCGTGGAAATAGGATGTGAGCATTGACACCGGATCTGAGCGTGCTGGGGCGAGAACAGTATAGGATGGGTGACCTCCTGGGAAGTCCTCGTATTACATTCCCGCCACACGGCCTTCAAATAAGGCCAGGCCCTTGTGGGCCATTCTCTAAAAAAATAGCTATTGTGTTTCGTAATCTAAAGCAAGAATATATATTATTTAAGAAAGTTTTGGATTTTAAAAGTAATTGCAAATCCATAGTGAGGGCATGTTTGGTAAGTCCAAATCTAAAATAGATACCGGGTTGTGGAGGTGAAGAAATATAACTCATCTTTTCTATAATTTTATTTAGCAAATTCACAAGCTTCGCTATTAAAAATTGAGAATCTAATAGCGTTTGGTTCGACTCTAACACCATTGGAAAAGGATGCAGGAGCTAAAGCACCGCAAAACAGGCTCTAACTATGAAAAAAAAAGAGAGAGAAAATAGAACAAAAATAGAAAGAGAGTTTTGTGACACGAAGAAACCAGAAAATTGGAGACCGGATGAATAATTGCATCCAACATCCATTGTGCAGAGCTATTGCACCAACCATATCTTATCCCTTTTTTTTTTCTCTGCCGCACTTCTTATGACTCCAAAATTAGGTTTCAGTTCATCAGCGCCAGGTGATGACACCAGAAATGCGGTCGCTGTTGGTAGTGAAGCTGTGATGTTAGCCCAATGTGATAAAATCCAATGGACTCAAACGTCCTTCTAAAATAAAAAGAGCACACGATATATAATGCCATGACCAAATTAAAGTTAGGCGAGGTTTGCACTTAGTGTGGTTTTTAGATAATATAAATGTTTGTCTCTGGTTTTTGTCATTTTTATCATTAGATACATAACCAATAAGTTATACTAGCTCTGTTATTGAAAGAAAAAATATAGAGCGGCGGCCGGCGAGACAAAACCCTTAACTCTCCTTACATTCATAAGGAGTTGGTTTAAGTGCTAGGAGAAATCATATATATTCTCGCAAATAATTGACTACATATTTTGAGAGCATTGTATCATTGCACATAATATCCTACTACCTGCGATGGCATTAGAGATAAGGTTGTAGCTTTACAGCCTATAATATTGTTCATAATATGTCCTTGTAAGATATAAAGAAACCTAGAACCCTTGAGCTTCTCCTTGAGCTTCTCCATGAACTAGCTGGTGCACAAATCATTGGATTGGCAATATGTTTGTATCTGTGCTAGAAACAACTGGATGGCGGCCATCATGCTAGCACAGGAAGTGCTGTGTCCTGACATCTTGTCCCAAAGACTGTTTGGAATATTTTTCTGCGATGTGTTCTTGTTCCAAAGACAATTCGGGCACAATTTACAAGCGAACCTCATGTCGTTCGGATCATGGCATGCCATGTGCAAGGATTGCTGTGCAGAAAAGGGAATTAGAGGGGGTTTTCACTTGTCAGGTACAGTGGCGATGTGACCCTGTTCTTCAACAGTGCTAGCACACAGCAGAATGCTCAACCAATGGATCTGAATCTTGGATCCGCACATGCCTAAATGATAACAGTAATAAAAAAAGTACTCTCCCTATGTATTGTATTATAACTTAGAATCAAATTTGATTTGATATTTTATAGTATAATGAATCTGAATAATACTTTTTATTTATTCGTTGTACTATGAAATATTAGATTTAGTCCTAAATTATAATATTATAGGATAGAGTGAGCACATAGTACTAACTCCACCTTAAAATATAACTACTTTTAGAGTTTAAAATTTATCTCAAATATAACAACTTAGTACTGGTAAAAGATAAATTTTACCTATAAAGTACATATACTACTATTCGACTTTATTATTCGTTATTCTACCAATCAGTTTTTTGTCACATACTTACTCTATGATTTTTTTACACATCTTTTTAATATATATATTAAAGTGTAAAAGACTATATTATATTTTAGACGGAGTGATTACATGCCAAGCATGCAGATAGCCGGCATGCTTTCAGAGTCATTGACACGAACGAATGAACCAACAAACAAATGCCTTCTGTGATCAGATCTGATCTGATCAACCCAAGCAAATTCCTCGAGTGGGCACTGCCCTACTTCCATCACTTGTCTTAATCCCCAACGGCCAATTAAGAACTAGCCAGAGCATTAATTAATTAATTAGAGTCTAATATCTCTTACAGTCGAAGGCCCACTAGCTAAGTTTGCCTACTGATGTGTCCACCACCACTCCATAATAATGCATTAATGCCGCCTCAGCCACCAATTATTAAATCAGATTAGTTTAGTGAGCAAATTACTCTGTACCAGAATGTGAGACTTACATACGTCTTAAAAAATCAATTTTTTAACTTTTGACTAATAATTAAACTAAAAGTGTATATTTTCTACGTTGAATTTGTATATGAAAATGTTTCTATTTGATATTAATTGTATAGCTGTTTATAATATATTATGGAAAAAAATTAATAGTCAAGATTCTACGTTGAATACGATATCAAAAATCTATACGTTTTATATTTTTAAACAGATTAAGGGTACATATGTTTAATCATATCACATACGCTGATCTAAGCAAAGCATGCAGGGATAAATCATTCACATGTGGACAAGCCCAACTCTTTATATTCAAATGACTGCAAACAAACCGGCCAGCATGCACTGACCGCCCTAAGCTCCCGTGAATTTTTTTCCACTGAGCTATCAAATTAAAGTTGAATTAAGATCATTATCGTGAAAACATCATCAGGTTACAGAAAAAATATGACTAACCCGTGTCGATTAAACTAATGCATGATGTTATGCATATATAGAGTAAATATAGGGCTAGAAATTGGACTCGTGGGTCGTGGCTAACAGTAGCTCAGCTCAGTTCGAAGAGCAAACGAGCTGAGCTCGAGCTAAGCCTGTTTTTTAATTCCGTAAACAGATCGGCTCAACTCGTTTTCATCCCTAAATAAATGTATAGGCAAGCTTTAAAAGCAACAGCTTTATGCGGAATGCATGCCTTATTAAATTCATCATTGATTCTTGTAAAATTACTATATTATGAAAAAAATATTAAAGTAAGATTATTTTTCAAGAGCCTTGTGGATCATTTCATTAAATGAGAAGAAAATAGAAACAGCAAGGTAAAAAAAAAATTAACCACACGTACACATGAATACAAGAAATAGGAAATAACCAGTACAAATTTCATGTTCATGTACATACTTAGATTGTACTCCTAACGACACAAAAGAATGTATTTTTAGCTATTTATTTTTTTAAAAAAAATTACCTTCTTTCTTACCATCGTTCATAAATTAAAAAGATTTATTAATTCAATAGTTTTACTTCAATCATTAATTTATTAATTTTATCTCAAAAGTGAAGTATTTGCGTGACTGAGGACTTGAGGAGTATATTTGTGGCTAGTTATCCTGTTTTTGAAAAAAGAAATAAAAGCTACATAATTGTTATTTATAAAAGTTGCCTGTTATGTTCCAAATTGCAATTTGTTAATACCTCTCCTGAGTAACCACTGCCTAGTTCACCGTCCTAGTGCAAGATGTAGCATGGGAGCTTCTCACAAGACAAAGAGGAGGAGCACGAATATTCTCTATATAAAGGATTATAACCTTCATTTATCCACATATAGAAATTATTAGTATAGTAATGCACTAATGCAATCTGTTGTGTATATATGCTTTTAGCTTATACAAAATGATAAGAGAAAAAACATAATTGCCGTATCTCATTATAATTACATGCTATAATTAATTATAGAAGAGTAAAAAAGAGAAATTAAGGGGGAAGTGAAAGAAAGCTCGATCGGTGAAGCAGAGCTAGCTTTGACCTCCCAATGGAGGAGAGTAAACAAGATACTCTAACCTACGACGACCATAGGGAGGCCGGCCGCCTCCTCAGCTACTACGTACTCATGGGGCCCAAGCCTATCACGGTGGCCGGCCGGCTGGCCGGCGGCGGCTCACGACGTGACGTCGTGCGGCGCCGGTGGCCGATCACATGACGCTGCACGCGTTGGGGTTCTCGTCGTCGAACATGCGGTACGAGTCCAGCAGCGGCGGCGGCGACGAGTGCGTCCCGGGCGGGCTGTAGTAGTCGTGGTAGTAGGACTCCGGCGCCGAGTGCGGGTACGGCATGTAGAGGTAGGACGGCGACCACTGCTGCGGCATTGGCTGCGGCAGCGGCGGTGGCGGAGCAGGCTGCTGCTGCTGCTGCTGCACGGAGTACGCCGGCTCCGGCCGCGGCGCGTAGTAGGACACGCTCGCGCTCGGTTGCGCCATGTGGTAGCTCAGCACCGGCTGGGGTGCTGTGTAGTAGGGGTACGGGTAGTGCTCCTCGTGCGCGTGCTTGGGCGCCGGCGCCGGCGGGAACAAGGACTTCTCCGTCGTCGCGGCGGCGGCGGGCACCAGCACCGCATCGCCGGCCTCCTTGGGACTGCTCTTCTCCTTTTTTGCGTCATCTTCGTCATTGCCGGCCTGCTTGGGGGCCGCCGGAACGGGAACGGCTTCTTTGACGGGCTCGGCACACTCGCCGCCTTTCGCCTTCGCCTCGGCAGCCTCGCTCTCGCCGGCGTCCTTCTTTGCCTCGTCGGTTGGCTTCGCCTCCTCTTTCTTTTCCGGTTCGGCTCCCTTCTCCACCTCTGCTCCCTTCTCTGCCTCCGGTTCCTTCTTTGATAACGCGGTCTGCTCGGCCGGCTTCTTCTCCGAGCTCTCTGCCGCCGACCCGGCCTGGTCCTCCGACTTCTTGTCCGCCGCAGCATCACAGGCCGCCGCCGGAGCCTCAGGCTGGGGCGCAGCCTCGGCCTTCTTTGGTGGAGCCGGCGCCACCACGGGGGCCGTGTGAGGGTGCTGCCACGGCACGGCCTGCTTTCCGGACTTGTGCAGCCGCCTGACGAGCGTGTCGCCGTCCACGGTGCCGGTCACCGTCACCTTCTGCATCGCCGCGTCCACCTTCACGTCGTGCACGCCTGAACAACACGAGACGAACAAACCACAAATCAGCTCAGCGAAAAAGGCAGCGACCCTCGAACTAATGCCGGCCGGCAGAGCTCCACGCCGGCGTACTACTATACCTTCGATGCTCCGGAGCACCTTCCTGACCTTCTTCTTGCATCCCATGCAGTGGATGGACACCCTCAGCACGACAGTCTGCGCGACGGCCGGTGCCGCCGGCGCCACCGCTTCCGCTGACGCCATAGAGGAGACTGGTCACCGCTGATGGCTTGGGGATTTGTGGCTTTGATCAAGAGGACGCTGGGAAGGAGGGAAGGCCGCGTCCGGGGAGCTCCACTTATACTAGGTGGGGGGAAGCGGGTTACCGGACCACCGGTGCTTGGGGTAGGGTGGCGGCGGTGTGGTCTCAAAGTTAAACAAACCACAGTTACTAGTTTTAGCTTTTTAAACTGGTAACCGTTTTATATCGATAACAATAATAATCAGACCGGTTATCATATTTGATAACCATCGGATCAGAAACACTGTGACAGTAATATTAAATGGTAAATTTTATAGTATACCAGAAATATTGTGTACTGTTTATTTGTTTTGATTTAATAGTTAGGATTAAAGATGGTGAGAAGTAATAGGTCATCCTTGATTTTTCTGCGAAGATTTTCTAATTTTCTACGCTAACTTTCTAATTTTCTACACTAACTTTCTAATTTTCTGCGCTGAATTTTCAATTATTCGTCGGTCACCAAGTATTTTTAATTTTAGTTATTTTTAATCCTAACTAAAATCAATAGTCTAGATTAATCTTAAGTATTATCTCTTAAGAGATAATAGATATACTATTCTCTATTAAATTAAACACATGAAATTTGATAGCAGTTTCAAGGAGAGACTAGTTTCGTCCGCGGTAGCATGTATGCACTGTGTGGGGGTAGTTTTACTGAGCACTAACTCTACGACAGAAATATAGAGAAAAACCTGGGAGTTTGGCATGAAGCTGGACGCTCTAGCTTCCAAATATTTTCATTTGACAGGATTATAATTTTAGATTCAAGATTTCTTTAAACCATCTTATTTTATCATATAAACTCTATATCTATAATAAATCTAAACATTCAGTACAAACTTGGAATTAGGTTTTTAACCACAGCTAGCTAGATCCAATGTTCAATTACAATTATAAGATGAAGATACCACCTAAGCTTCATCGAAACTACCCATGGTAACTTACCTCTCACTTCCCTTAACCTTACCTTTCCAAGGGTAACATGGTCTATTTGCCTCGACTCCTTCTTTCTAAGGTCTGAATGGTTTGCCCATCATATTGACCAAATTAAATCTGTCGTGGAGCCAGATAGGATCTATAAACCTTTTGTCCTGTCAATCTGAATACGTATCCTTGGCATGCAAATCCAGGACCTGCACCAAGTTTCTCAATGTACTCCGTATCTCCTTCAGCCTTGGCTTTGGCTTTGCATTTTGTTTCGTTTTTTGCAGCTCCCATGTGCTTCCCATTGGCATTGTCTTCTTGCATCGAAGAACTCCATCTCGCCTCTGTGTCGCCGCTATCATGGTCATCTCTTCTAACGAAGTTGCATGCCATCGAAATGCCGGATAATATCTAAGTATAGCACCGGCCACCGGAATAGAGGAGACAAGGAATCCACTCGAATTTAGGTGTCGAAGGGCGTTTTATCACGGCAACCAATGAGTCCTGACATACGTGCAGCCCTTAACCAGCACTATAAAAAAATGATTTTTTGCAAATTTTTGCAAACGTCTCTTCAATTCGGTAGTCGGTCTGAAGTAAAACCGTCTGAAAGATTGGATAGAAAGTCATGGCCGGTCTTGTTGAAATCATTTTACACATATGATTCACTTGTTAGAACCCTGTGCGAATATACCAAATTACACAAACGACCCTCTTCATTGAGGTTTAAATTTAGACAAAAGACTATATTTTATTGATGTTCAAGAGTAGTTAGTTAGAGTAATAAATAATCAAATCTAGGTTAGTATAAATATTAACAAATTATATTTTATGAACGATAGGTTGTTATATTTAAAATAAATTTTAAACTTGTTGTATTTTAAGATAAACTTATTGTATTTTGACATAGAAAATATTAAACTGCCTTAGCCGGCTACTAGGTGACTTTGGCATTAGTTTGCCTTTCCGTGACTTAATTTTATATAATTGTGATTTGTGAAACAATTCGTATGACAAGGTTAAGCAATCTTAAGATGAATAAATAAACTGCACCCATCTCGCAAGAACTGAAAAGGAGGGTGGGCCCACTTGCCACCAGCCAATACAGTTCGGTGATTACGTCAGCTCGGGTAGGGACCATCCCGGGGGCCGTGGGCCGGGCCCATGGTCCACGTCCACCAGAAACAAAATGTGACCCTGCATCGATGGATCGCACGAGGATGACGATGACTGCACCTCGGGTACCTAGCCATTTGTATTTCTTGTTTTGTTCACCCCCCCTCCTCTTGGGCCCTGCGATCTCGATAAGGCTCATCTACTCGCTCCTGCACGCTCGTCACGACGTCACGTAGTGCTGTTGCTACTGCTAGCTACTGGCTGTGTACAGGGCGTGGGTTAGGTTTAGGTTGTTGATATTAGATTTAGATTTGTTTTAGATTGAATTTGGGCGTACATGCACCTATAGGTTGAAATGTAATTGGATCTAGATCTGTTAGGTTTCTGTAAACTTGATTGATCCCTATAAATCAAGTAGAAGAAGCCTTAGACGATCGGATGTTCGATAGAGGGTTCAAGGCGGTAGTGGTGGACGTCAAAGAGGACGGAGGAGGTTGGATGCCAACTCCAGCGGTGAGGGTGGCCGAGGTAGAGATGGTTGGGCTAACTACGGACATTGAAGGTGAGAGTGGTCAGGCCGATGATAAGGGCCACGACAAGGGTGGCCGAGTCGATGATTGACTACAGCGGCAGAGGCTGACCTACGAATCAGTGCAAACAATAGTATAAAGTCACAAACCATGCAAGAGTGGGTGTAACACACTAACGCGTACAACAAGAGGTAGGACATTAGTAGATCATGGTTTTTTAACTATACTTTTTTGCTATTGGGTCTTGCAACTATTGGGCTGAAGATCTATGGATTAAATATTAGATCTGTCCTTACTCTTGGTTTGATGCGGGGCCTGGTAGATCCCTAGCCCATCGCGTCAGCTCTCAGCTGCCACCCCTCGTTATGACTTTATTCATCAGACAATATTGTAACATGAGTAAAAAACCAAAATGCATCGTATTAATAATAAAATAATATCATTAAATAATAATAAAAAAATATTATAAAGTGATTGATAAACGATAAGTAACAAATATTGAAGCAATAAAACTTTCTGATTTACAATTTATGAACCGACATTACGTAGAAATAAAACTTTTTTATTAGATTTAAAGAGTTAGAAATAAAGTTTTGTTGATAAAATTAAAAGAGTAGAAATGAAACTATTCTTTTTAGTACATAGGGAGTTGTGGGGGATAGCCCCCCGGTAGGCCACGTGGCCGTTTCCTGGCCACGTGGCGCGCGGATAGGTGGCCGCACGGCACGCCCCTGGGCGCAACGCCAGGCGAGGGACCCACAGCGCGCAAGCA
>KE371329.1:726147-751003 GCA_000418225.1 Zizania latifolia
AAAATGTTTCAGTCTACAGTTCAATTGGCTCTTGATTTTTTGACACCGGAGAGTTTGGGGGAATCAGCTCGAATGGCCCAAGAGATACGCTGCCTGCCAAATGATCATGATGCAAAACTGAAGATGCTCGAGGTACTTCACAATTGATCTAATTCTCAGTTGATTCATGCTTAGTTTCCTTAGCATTTGGGAAGCCCTGAAATATTTTTTTATCCCTGTACAGATTGGAAAGATCTCTTTATATGCGGCAAGTTCTGCTGTCAGAGAAATTCAGCGAATAACCCTCGATCCCAAGTATGTGGACTATATCTCGAGCATTATAACAAGTTCTACTTGTTCATTTATCCATTGTCTGCCAGTATCTTGAGCACTGTCATTGGATTATTATTAAATTTTTAATCATAACATCACCTACAACTCCACTGTTTACCCATACAACTTATAATCGGTTTCTTGTGCATTTTCTCAGGTTTAATCCAGACCTTAAATTTAAGGATCAGAATCTAACTCAGGCGGTCTCTGACAACTTGACTAGAATCACCAAAGAACGGAAGGTATCGTGCAGCTGAGATTCTGCAAGCTTTGGGGAAATTATTATGCGGCAATGGAATTCAAGATTTAGTTAATTTAAAGTAGATATAGCGATTGTACATGTATTACATGGTGTCATATGAAAGGAACACAATGGCGCATTCTAATTGGTGTCAGATAGCATAGACCTCACCTGTATATTGGATTAGGACTAACGGCTGAGCTTATGTAAACAAAATAACTGTGGAACAATTAGCATTGGATTATTGGGAGAGCTACTTATTTCCTATGAGACTGCCAAGTCTGTTACAAATTGATATTCTGACATTCCCGGGAGAATTTTCAGATCTGTTAAGAAACTGTTCTAATAAGTTGAATTTGTTGCACTGAGAGCCAGCCTATTTGAAATTTTTTCAGGTATTAATATCATATTTTGATTATATATGTACTCTCTTAACTCAGTATAATGCACTTCTCGTAGCTTAACTAGTAGACCAGTTAAGAAAATTAGCTCATATCAGTTCAATTTTATACTCCCACTGATTTGCTCTAACTTCAGCACTGAATGCGGCATTACTTGCAAGGACGTGTGTTGCTCTGGGTCTAAGTTTCAGTGTCTCCAGAAATTATGATCCGGTGAAGTAACCCTTCCCATTACATCACATCCCAAAGCTTCAGCATACTTGCTTCAAAGTTCTGACCCTGTGACTTTCTCCAACGACTCGACCTGAAGGGTTGCAATGGACATTGCAAAGCAAGCTGAAGAGGAGATAACGAGGGCTTGATCCCAGCATAAGCCAAGCAAGCTACAACTAAGATTGAGCCAACAAATAAAGCAACTTAAGCTGCCAGCGTGCAAAAATGGATCGAATGATCTACAGGCAGGAAAGCTGTCATGATCGTCTAGGCTGATGTTTTTGCTAGTTTTTCTAACATTCATTAATCAGCTTCATTGGCTGCTGAGGCAGTAGACGAGAACAAGCTGCGTACAGAGTAATCATTGCCTGTTCAGACTTCAGAGATAATGTAGAGAGCAGCAGTGCTCAGAGACGGCTACTGGAAAGAGTAAATTCATCAGCTAAACTTTTTTTTTATCTCGGGAACATTTTTTTTTATCTCGATGGAGATTTGAGTAAATTCATCAGCTACACTACCACCGTACAAGATCACAGCTTTTGGTTACTACCTCACACAAGTTGGCACCTTCTTGCGAATTGACGAGGCGCCCGTGCCAGCCATATGCATCATCCTATCCGTACTGTGCCCACCAGTGATATACCTGCACTGCTTCAAGTAACTAACCTAACTGCAGTAGTAATTGTCTAAATTCTTGTTTCAGATTATAAAACCTATCTAAATTCTTGTTTTAGATTGTAAAACTTAATAGCTACAGAATATAAAAATGAATTAGCATCGAATCCTAACTTCTTCGTATTCTCGCTAGTTAGGCCCTCACTAGATGGCCTTAGAAGGTAAAGGCATGGACAATGAGCGGTGGAAGTAAGTAGCTGTTTCGCAACATTGCATGGTAAAACGGAGCCAGTCACTTGCTGGTCCTACTATGATAAGTACATGGAAAAACACTAAACCTGTTAATCACAGAATGAATGTATGCCCCTCTCTCTCTCTCTCCACCTTGGGTACAAGGTGCCGCTTTCGCGAGCCTTTGCCATGCAACACGACTCTCAAACTCTCTAAACTAAGCCACCAACTCACACCATTGCATCCATCTGTAGAAGCCATCGCCTCCGGTGCCCGCACACTTGCTGTCACTTGATGCGCTTCTCCTCCATCTTCTTCAAGGAAGGAGCTGTTAACTTGGTGCTGAACTGTTGATCACTCGCAGTTTTGAAATGGAGACACGGGGTCGCCGTTTGCAATAGCTCATCGCCGAGCTTCAGAGTCCATGCACGCTCGACTTCTCGGTGTCACTGCTGGTGGAGACAGGAGCTGTCTCCCTGGTGGATTTGCGAGCTCGCTGACGAGGCCTGCTTGTGCCAGGGCTTCTGGGGTGGTCAGCCTTGCGCTTCCCACCTCCGAGAAGACCAAAAGCGACTGCTTCAAGAGCTCTTGCTGTGGGAGGCCTCACTCTGGTTCCTTGCCTCCGAGGATTCATCTCCTGTGAAGCCTGAAGAGCAGGCTGAGGGCTCACAGGTACACTTCTTGTTGCCTCCCAAGCATCAGGAATCGTCTCGATGTTTGAACCAGAGGCAGCCTCCTTATCCTTGATGCTACCATGATTGTCTGATGAAGGGATGCATGCAATTGTGGTCGTCTCACCATCATGTTGTGTCTCCAGTTTAGGCTGATTAGCCAAATCACTGAGCTGAGCTGCTTCTTTGGCAGGTTTTGTATACTCAGTGGTGATCTTTGAGTGAACTGCAGCCAGTTCATCTACCTTACGCTCAGACGGCTTCGCCTTTGGCTTCACTGAATCCGTCTTCATGTTTGATGCATCCATTACCTGCTCACATGGTTTCTCCTTGGAGGAACAGCTCCCAAGTGATTTGGATTGAAGAGTACCACCAACATCAACAGTTGGTTTTGATGAAGCCAATGGTAGCTTGATTTTCTTTTTTTCTATACCAGCACCTTTTGAGAATGAAAAGTTGTGTCGGATGGTCTGATCATTGCTACAACTAGTTAGTCTTCTGCGCTTTGACACTGGGGATAGATACTTACGCTTTTGACCTTTTGTTTTCTGGTCAAAGAAGCTTGTCAAACCAACTGTGTCACCATTGCCATTAGAAGAATGGCCACTAACTGGAAAAACTGAGCATGATGCAGTTGCCATGTTCTGAAGAGAAACCACTTGGTTTTCATTGCCTGCATTGTAGGCTGCAACAGTTTCAATGCCGTTCACATCAGCTGTAAGCCGCGCGCAACCTTCCTTATAGTTTGAAGATCTGTCATTTGTGTCTTGCTCGTATGAGGAACTGACACTCGCCATCTTATGTGAATGATGCAAAGGGCCAAAACTAATATTTGCATCAGCAGGTAAGTTCCTTAGCTCCCTCACTTGTGAGGGCTCTTCCCCTTGGACCAAGCTTGTGTCAATTATTGTAAACTTTGGAAGTTCGTGATAGCCATCCAAAGAAACATCTTGGTTCAGTTTCAAGTCTGTGTCACATCCATTTTTCTCAACAGTAACACCATTGCCCATTACATCAACCTCTATCTCAAGAAGAATGGGATCTGCTGCCACTTTCTTAAGGACATCACTGACAGAATCAAAATAGTGAGTGCCTTTTGTGAGTTCACTTCTTGAAAACCTTTGAATGCCAGGCACAACAAATACAAGGCAATTCTTCGTTGTGCTGACATCATTTGGCTGCTCTGAGTGCCACCCTCTTGCAAGCAAACGGGGCCAGACAGCTTCCCAAAAAAGATCATTTGATCTTGTTTTGCTTATTCTGAAACCACCTGTTAAGATCTTGATTATATCTTCTAAAGCAAGCGAGGAAAAATCTTTGCCTGCAGGCATGTCAGGTTGAACAGAAAGAACTTGGTTTGGTTTAGATTGGTCCATAACAAACCCAGTCAAATCGTGCTTCCCTTTACCAATACCAACCGCCTTGACAAAAGCCTCTGTTCCAACAGCAGATTTCAGATCAAAGACAAAATCCACAAATGATGTTTGGCCATCGCTGAAAGATTTGAAAATCTGCAACATGTAAAAGCATTACAACACATATCAAACAGAATGATAAAAGAACAATTTATGTTAATTGACAATACATGAGTTGATACCACAAGTTATGTCAAGAATATTTGGTGTTTGAAATTAATTAGTTATTATGTGAAAATAAACTAGGCAAAATTGCTTGGACCATCACAAATTTAACTCCTTGTGTATTCATCCTTGGAGAGCACTAGCTTAAATAATGCAAAGCAAGTATTGTACTGTTCACAAAAGGTAGATTAATGCACAGAAAATCACAATAAATAAATGAAGTGCACTGTGCACCTGTAATGGGCAATTGCTTCAATTTTCAGCTGTACCATCCATTTAGAAAATCCTATAATAATAAATGCACTAAAGTGGTTAAATACGCTATGATTCAAGTCCAGCCAGAACGCATACCATGACACTGAAAACTTGTCATTCTATTTACATGGGGCGAGAATTATAACTACGAAAATAGTTAAGAGATTAATTCAGTTGACAGAACATTACTGGAATATAAACAGAGAAAGTCAGCTTGAAACTGTTACTTCGAATAATGTAAGTGATAGATATAATAAACATAGCAACACGTAGGATAACATGGAACAAGAAACACTATGAGAACAAAACAGTGATGGAATCGACGTCCAGACTAACAGAACATCATTTGATCATGAGGATAATTTCATATTGAACCATCTCAATATCTAGTTGTTCAGTGCTACAGTGAAATGCAAGAAGTGGTCAAAATACGTGTGATAATTATAACATACCCTTTCCAACAAATCATGAGCTTCTTCAATGATTTTAGACTTCAGGCGAGATATAAGCTCCTGCCTTCGCCAACCTCCAAAAATGCGTTCTTGAAGAATGCATCTCCTGATGCTTGCTTTTCTGCAGTCTGACCATCTTTTATATGCTTCTGTTTTGTAGAACTTTCCATAATAGTAGGAAAGCACATCCCCAATTGTCTTATTACCTACAAACTTGCTCAACAGACACAATTCTTTGCCAAAAATATAGAGACCAAGGAGAAACGATTCCACATCCTGATCACTCCAAAAGGAAGTGGATGAATTAGGCACAGGAGTAATTTGTTCGATTTCCCCTTGCTCTGCCATGGCCTTATCAGTGAAGTTTAGACCTCCTCGAGAGGAACATGGAGCTAATTTGTCATGATGTGCTTGATGACTCTCAGATTCTATCTGATCAGCTGGTAGCTCTGGATGTGGATCCTGATACGTCAAACAGCATTCGCTTGTGTTATTACTGGTTGGGCAAGTCGAGGTCATTCGGCTTTCCCCATCTCTGCTACTGGCTCCAGCTTTGGTGTCTGAAGAATGGTGCAATTGTAACTCCTCTTCCTTCTTACTGAATCCACTTCGTGGAGCCCACATAATTGGTATAGGGCAATCATAACCAAGTGCCATGCAACTATCAAGTGAGTTACTCATGTACTGACAGCGCTCATCCTCTGTGGCCAGATTGGGGATCTCTGCCTGGTGCTCTTTTCCAATGAATATATGTGGTGGTGAGTCATCATCTATATCATCTGATTGGTGTTCACCACTGTCTTCAGGCTCAAGTGACTCCACCTATCAAAATTATAACAGTAAAAGGGCCTTAATCAGTATTTTCTCATTCATGTATCACAAATGAAGCTACAATAGGATTTTTTATTGTCGTACCAAAGTAATTAATTTGGAATAATGAATTTCTATCAAATAAAGGTCTTATTGCTGAAACCTATTTGATTTGATATATTGTGCTTGGTATTTGGTAACGTTGGGGAATTAACGGAAACAGGAAGAGAGAGATTCAAACCCTCAGTAAACAAAAGCCAGTATTTGTAAATATATGTCACATTGATACAAAAAAACATATGCATCATCAATTCAACATCAGCAACAGATAATGAAGTTGTCCATGTATTTTGGAAGTACGAATCAGAAGGGTGCATCATCAACATACTCTTGAAAGATGTTGATGAAAGAAAAATAGCTAATTACATGTAGTTTAAGTGTTTAACTAGTGAAAAAATTCCTCATTTTTAATCTTGAGTCTCATCTCCTAGAACTCTTATATACTTACATTTTCCCTATGATGCATCATCTTTATAGCATCTGAAATATACTGTGAACTAACCCACGTTCATGAAACCTCTCTCATGTAGTAATATTGAGGAAAGAAAACAATGCTTTAGAAAAGAGGTTAAATTTCCCCTGCAACACCAACCCATTTGCAAAAGGCTTGTTACTGTCACAATGTAACAATGCTTCCTAGCTGTGCAAACACTCATTATGCATTCAAAACGCCACATAGCAAGGATAATCAAACACACTTTCCAAGTCCAACACTTACAAAAGCTCGCGCGCATATTGCATCGAATGCAGGCAGTTGACTTACAGAGTTACAGATACCAAACTAATGCAATGAATAATCTGTATAACAACTAGCCAAGGAATAGCCATCGTTGGGCATAACCTGGAAGCAAAATGCTTCACAAGAGAAGAGAAAACTACCAGTCACAACAGAATGAATTAGTTCATACCAATACCAATTGCTTATAGGAATCAAAGAGTGCACCATGACTAAAGCCTATCAAGATTGCTCGCAGCGTCGCCCCTTCATCTGCCTGAGGCTGCGAGGCATACTGCATACAATCCGAGACGAGCAAAAATGGAGTCATTTTCCTAGACACGGGGTCAACAATCGCATTTTGCAAATCTCAGGACCGGCACGGTGGCACCACCACCGCCGCGACCCACCCACCCAATCCCACCCCGCGGCGGCGCATCCCGTCGAACACCAGAAACCAGGCGAGCCACGCGCGGCCACGACATGGAGCAGCACGGAGGCACGGCCGCCGAATCCAAGAACACGTGTGCGTGCACGCACGCACGAAACGCGGACCTAAAAAGATATTCGGGAAGACGTGATCACGGAAGGAACCACCGTGGCCAAACCCAGAACACGCCCACCGCGACACGGACGACAGCGCGCCGCGGGAAAGCAAGGAGCAGCGCGCGCCCCAGCAAGCAGGCGAGAGCGAATGCGAGATTGGAGAAAGGAGCAGAGCGAGCCAAGAAACCTTAGTCTCCATGCACGCGAGCCGCCGCCGCCACCCTCCGCGCGGTGTCCCCCCTCCCCCGCGCAGGGGCATAAACGGACGCCCCGGGGAGAACAGAGACAGAATCTGGCCGCGCGCTCCCCACTTCCCGAGGAGAGCAGCTGTGGCGGCGGGAGCGCACGGTCGCACGGAGCAACGCCGCCTCCAAACACCGGAGAGGACCACGGTTAGTGACGACGCCCTCGGGTCGGGTCGCGGTGGCGGGGGCGGTTCGCAGAGCGGAAGCGAAGACGGGGAGGAGCGGCTTTAAAGACAAGAGGAGCAAAGAGAGAGAAGAGAGAAAGGAGACGGGGAGAGAGTGACGACAGCGAGAGAGAGCCACCTCCCGGGCCGGTGGTAAGCTGATATCGTCACCATTGTCCTCGGGGGCTGACCGTAGGTGGTGGTGGTGCACGTGACACATGACGTAGAAAGTGTAGATCACGTTATCAGCAATAGTTAATATAAATTAGAAGCGGATATAATAAAACTAGAGATATATATCATAGAAGATGTAAAAATATGAAAAACGAGTGGTGGTGGTGTGTGTGACGATGTTACGTGGAAGTCGTGGACCACGAACGGATAGATGTTGGCATAGATGCTACGCTACCAATAGTAGTTAATGTAAACAGGGAACAAGTACAATAAAACCAGGTAGATATACTATAGGAGATGCAAAATCGTGGAAAGCAGGCAGTGATGGTGCGTGTGTTGATGGATGTAGAAAGAGTGGACCATAAACGAATGGATGGACGTTGGCATGGATGCTATGCTACCAGCATTAGTTAACGCAAACAGGGGATGGGTACAACAAAACTGGGTAGATATACCATGGGAGATATAGAATCATCGAAAGCGGGTGGTGATGGTGCGCGTGACGATATGACATGGAAAGTGTGTACCACGAAACATATAGACATTGGTATGGATGCTACGCTACCGGTAGTAGTTAACACAAACAAGGTGTGTGCTCAACAAATTTGGATAGATATATCATAGGAGATATAAAACCGTGGAAAGCGGGTAGTGGTGATGCGTGAGACGATGGACGTGGAAAGTATGGACGATGAACGGATCAACGTTAGCGTGGATGCTACGCTACTAACAATAGTTAACACAATGAAGGAATGAGTACAATAAAATCGGATAGATATATTGTAGGGGATGTAAAAGTGTGGAAAGCTGGTAGTGGTGGTGCACATGACGACGTGACGTGAAAAACGTGGACCATAGACGGATGGACGTTAATGTGGATGCTACACTACTAGCAGTACTTAACATAAACAAGGGGCGATGACAATAAAACCAGTATATGTACTATATATAGGGGATGCAAAACCGTGGAAAGCGGGTGGTGGTGCACGTGATGACGCGACGTGAAAAGTGTGGATCACGAACAGATGGACATTGACGCAGATGGTATGCTACTAGCAGTACTTAATGCAAATAAGGGGCGGGGATAACAAAACTAGATAGATGTACTGTATATAGATGTAAAACCGTAGAAAGAGGGTGGTAGTGGTGTGCGTGACGATGTGATGTGGAAAGCGTGGACCACGAGTGGGTATATATGTTGGGTTATGGGAAGGCTACACTAGCGTTTAATTTCAAAAATTTACCCGTTAGCCCAGGAACCATGCGTGTAATAAGATCATGGATCGTTACCTTGAACCACGAGACGCACTCGGGCAGCGGAAGTAGAGTCAATGAAGCGCGTCCTTGAGCTACTCCTCCCGGCTCCGTTCGTTTGTCGGCGATCCGGCGATGAAGACGACGTGATCCTGCGATCCGACGAACTCCACGAAAGGAAGACGGACGTCACTATTGGAGTAATGCCTCTATGGTATCCACATGTCCGAGGATTGAATCACCTCGCGCCGGCGTGCTAGCACTACTCGCGAGATCCGAGAGATCGACCACAACACTTGCAATCGAGGAGAGAAGAGGTGGCGGCTAGGGTTCTCAACCAGGAGCAACAGCAACAGCCTTTTCGTGCTAGCCCCTCCTCTCTTTATATAGTGCCCTGTCACGGGCCTTTAATCTGTATTAAAGCCCAACAGATCTAATCTGTTCACCTGGACCAGAACTTTCGGTTCTATCCAGAACTTCCAAAAATAACCTTCTGTATCAAATTTATTTCGATCCGAAACTTTCGGTTCGTCCAGGCAGGCCCAGAACTTCCGGTCCAACCGGAACTTTTGGCTCCTTCAGAAACCGAAACTAGGGCTGGCCCGGAACTTCCGGATGCTCTAGAACCCGGAACTTCCAACTCTTAGCCAGAACTTTTGGTTTCCCAGAATTTTCTTGGGCACAATTCCATTAATATATTGGTGTGGATGCTACGCTACCAGTAGTAGTTAACGCAAACAAGAGATGGACATAACAAAGTAGGGTAGATGTACCGTAGGAGATGTAAAACCATAGAAAGTGAGTAGTGTTGGTGCGTGCTACGACGTGACATGGAAAGTGTGGACCTCGAATGGATAAACGTTGGCGTGGATACTATGCTACTTAGTAGTAGTTAACACAAACAAGGGATTACAATAAATTTTGGTAGTTATACGATAGGAGATATAAAACCGTGGAAAGCAAGTGGTGGTGCGTGTGATGGCGTGCCATGGAAAGTGTGAACCTTGAATGGATAGATGTTTGGTGTGGATGCTACGCTACCAGTAGTAGTTAACACAAACAAGGAATGAATACAACAAATCCAGATAGATATATCATAGGAGATGTAAAACTGTGGAAAACGGATGATGGTGGTGCGTGTGACGACGTGACGTGGAAATCGTGGACCATGAACAAATGGACGTTGGTGTGGATACTATGCTAAAACTGAGTAAAAGTATCAAGGAGATGTAAAATCAAGCATTTGCTAAAAAATGTAAAATCTTGATAGAATCTCCTAACCTCAACTCTTCCTGGCATGGTAGATGCTCGTGACTTCTTCATCATCGCTCGGGTAGTCAATCTGGATGACTTCTTCTTCATTGCTTGTGTGACGGATTCTGGTGACCTCTTGTGGGTAGCAACTTAGGGTGGCGACCGTCACCACAATACTAACAGCTTACCAGTTAGGATCAATGGTAATGCTTTAATTGTCATGATCTCGCTTCCTTGTAGGATGGAGGCCAGTCTTCGAAGCCACGATGTGTCGATACGGTGGTAGAGTTGTGGAGGCACTTAGAAGCGTCGAGATTAGATCTGGCGACTAACGAGAGGGCCTCTCTTGCTCTTAAGCAAGAATGGCGGCGGCTAAGGTAGGGAGATGGAGCTTAGGTATATGATTGAGGTTATATAGAGATTGAAGAGACCAGCAAGATGGTTGGATCTATATCCAATGGCTATGGGAAAAATTGAAATTTAGCAACTAATAAATGGATAAACACTATCTAAAATGTCTAGCCATATTCACGCTACTTCTAAAATTTGTTCATCTTATCTGTGGTTGAGGTGAGTTGTCACCACCATCTCTTTGGGTTCCCTGCGGATCTACCATACAACAAACGACCAACTAGACTTGCCGGTGAATACCACTCAATAGAAATTTTGTGTTGTTGCAATGATTGATGATTCACAGTAGGCACTCACTATAGTTTAGTTTTCCTATGCTCTAAAAATTCTTGGATCTGTTATTGTTTCAGTTAATCACAGTCATGGACAATATATGCACTTGTAGATAAAAACGTTTCCTATTAAAAACTTACTAGTCAAATGGGGAGCAATAGGGAGGGTGTCCCAAAACGCACTAAGCACGTGAATGCGTTTGCAATCTCATGTGTTTGCATTTTTAGGCTTTTCAGTATTCATGTGTTACACCTTTTGCACTTGTTCAACTTTCTTGGGCCAAATCTCTATAAGGTAGAGAAATTTTTCATTTGATTGTTATATACTGTATTTGATACTTTTTGATAAAACTAGAGACATTTTTCTAGTATAGTAGACACATTTTTCTTATGCCACTGTAATGTCATAGACATTTAAAAAAGTGTCTTGCTAGTGCATTGTCTCTACAAATAAGAGGAAAATTTATAAAATATCTCTATTTTTACAACAATTTTATAGAGGCATTTCTATGTGTATATAATATTGTAGAGTCATTTTGTAATAATATTGTATTGTGTCATTATCATGGAAATCATATTCATTAAGGCCTTGTCTGGAGGCGATAAATTCTGACTCATTTCATGTGGACCGTGATTGTTACCTGTCAAATAAGTCCTAAACAGAAAAAATGTGTAATTTAAACAACGCGTAAGCTAAACAACTTCAAAAATGTAATTTGAAGTTTTAACTGATCGGTAATGACCGCGGCGGAATTGACAGGTGTGTCATCCGAAACGGCCCCGCCGCGCCCGCGCCGAAACCAAAACACTCGAACCTGATATACCCGATCCCCCCCTCTCTCCCCTCCGCTCGCCGCCGACGCCGCCATGAGTGCGGGCTGGAGGTCGCTGCTGTTGCGCATCGGCGATAGGTGCCCCGAGTACGGGGGCTCCGCCGACCACAAGGAGCACATCGTAAGCGACCGTCCCTCCCCTCCACTCCCCTCGAATCGCGCGATTCGCCCCCCCCACCCACCTCGGCGCACCCGCTGTCTCTGAACCCTAGGTTGTCGGTGCCCGGGTTTGGCCGGGAATGGCCTCGGTTCATGCTTGGGTCGCGTCGTGCCTGCTTTTGGTGGGAGCGGGGTGGCGGTCGAGGTGGGGGAGCTCAAAGCCCTAGCCACTGGTTAGCAGTTGCTCGTAAGGACGCTTGGAGTTTGGGTGAGTTGAACCGTGAAGGTTTTATCCGGACATGGGAAAATGTGGTGCCACACCTTGCTAATTTGGCTGAGAGCTCAGAGTGACCCCAGGAAGAAAAAAAGCATGCGTTTTGATAATTTGATCCGCATAGTTTTTTTTTATGTGCATACTGAAACGTGTTTTTAATGAAAATAGTTCAGGGTAGAAAGATCAAAATTGACCCCTACTAAAGTCATGCACAGCTATTGTCACAAGGTGATGCACATTTGAGCATTGCAAATGTAGCAATCTATATTCTTTGATAGCAAATTCAGTGTTTGAACCATCTTGAGGTGGTTTCAACCTTGTTATTATGCCATGGGAAACATATATGGTTTATCATGCTTCTAGTTGGACATGCTCTAAGTGAAACTGTAGTGCCTTTGGATGGTAGCTGGAACGATAAAGGTCTATGTTGTCGAATTCTGATAATCTTACTCTTAGATGCAAAAAGTGATATTTCTGATTTCTCTACCATTTTTTTGGTTACAAAATACATTTTAGTTAAATTATTTTACTTCTCATGATGTAATTAGGATGCCAGTTGAAGGGATGGAACAAACTTTTATACTTTTTGAAGCAATAAACTTCTATTTATTTGCCACTTTGTTCCTATGCTTGTTCATTACATATTTTCACTACTGTATAGTTGTTGCAACTCATTGTTCATATATTGTAATATTAGAAAATGCAAAATTAACTATCTTTAAAATGCCAAAGGGTGTGCTCGACAACCTTGTTTCTTTGCTTGATGTTTTCTAGATAGATCTATGTAAACATATGTGTGCTATTTGTAGAAACATTTGGTAATTTATTCAATTCTCGATACTTATGCACATGCAGTTGCCAGTTCATCTAATGTAAATTAGGCATGCAATCTTTAAATTTTGAAGTAATAGTTATTACTTATTTAAATAAGCCTAGAAGTTATGGCATGTATATTTGAGAACCATTTCAGAGCACATGCAAATTTGCTAGTCTAAAACTAAATAGAACTTGCCTACATTGATACATCTGCTGAAGGTTATCATAGAGTACACCATTACCACCATCAACTCCCTTTTTTTAAGTAGTAGAGATCGAGCTTATCAAGGCATCAGGATGGCGACGCTAAAGCGTCGCCATGGCGGTAAGGCGGTCCGCGGTCCAGAGGCTAAGGTGCCCTGTAGCCTTAGCCACGCTGGCCCAACATAGGCCCAAGCGGTGGTGGAGGCATAGCACAGACGCGGGCTCGAGAGAGGTGGCGGCACGGGCACAGGGTTGGCAGTGGCGCTGGTGCAGGAGTGGGGTCGGTGGGGGCACGAGCGTGGGGAGCACGCTCAGCAGAGGTGGCGCAGGCCTGGTGGTGGCAGCGGGGTGGGGGCTTGGTGGGGAGAAGTAGGCTAGGGTTAGTGTTAGGGTTAGTAGATGGAGAGGGAGCATGCTAGAGAAGCTGTGGGAGTGGGATAGGCCAACATATGGGCTGGTCTGCTGCTTTAAATGGGCTTTTAGGTCTGGGATTTAGTATGCGATGTCTGTGTATAAGGCATCGTCTCACCTTACACCTTACGGCCTCACCACTTAAGCTGTAATGCGGTGATCAGTCGCCTTGCCTCGCCTTACTGCCTAATTACTATGGTAGAGATTTAATATTTTATTTTATGTTCCTTTCAGACTTGTTTTGACCAAACGTTTGCTTTGTAGGAAACTTGTTATGGTGTGCTTTCTCGAGAATATGAACACTCCAAAGATGCCATGTTTGAGGTCAGTACTCAGCAGTTAGCATTGTACCGTGCCTTTTCACTGTTGTCTAAGTTCACTGTTAATCAGACTTTTTTTGTTCTAGCAACCTATATTGTTTTAGCCTATGAAGGCATCAATGCATATAATTGGCACGTTTCCAACTGTAGTCCATTGGCCAAGCCAATTTTAGTATTTTAAGAAATTAAAGAAACCAATGGAAACAGACTAGATCTGACATGCTGCGTCTCATGACTGAATTGATATGATGTACTAACTGAACATACCTTTTTTGAGCAGTTTCTCCTTCAATGTGCAGACCAACTGCCTCACAAGATCCCTTTCTTTGGAGTATTGGTGCGGACATACTACTTGAACCTTGTAGAATTATGTTCTAGTTTATGGCCTCTTGTCTCTTGGTTATTGCTTTTGTCAGTTTTGTGCAACATACTTTTTTGTTTCCAGTGTAAGTTTGACATGCTATTGTAGTATTGTGTTTTTTATTCATTTTTATCCCCAGAAGATGAATGAACAACAAATTCTTCTAGTAGTATATTACTAATAAAACCTAGTATGTGGCCTTTTGAATTTCTGAAGCCTTGAAAAGTTCTTTTTTTGGAGAGGCAGCCTTAAGGAGGTTAGATTAGCACTTACAAGGTGATTGCAAGCCATAATCACACTGCACGGTTGTGATCTATAATGCTGATTTAACATGATTGTGGAACTGTTGTGTGAGAGGAATTCGAAATTCATGTATGCTTTGTTTCATATTATGCTGCGCTTGGTCTTATGGTTTCTTGAACTGTTGCACATGGCCATTTGTTCTGTTGTTTCAATTATGTATTTTTTCAAAGCTGTCTTACTGTTAGATATGTTCTTCATTACTTCTGCTGCTTTTGTGTTTGACTGTTTGTTAATTATGTAACCTCTATGGAGCTTGCATTGTCAATATCAACAGATTCTCTCCGTTCTGGAACAAGCAAATGTTCCAGTGATATGTGCACCTTCTCTATAATTGTAGAGAGATCAAGCTTACATCTCCTGATCTCTATTGATACAGTGCACACTGGATGATTCTGAACTGTTTGGTTAAATAAGGATTAAGGATGCAAATGTTTAAGGTCTGTTCCGTTGCATGACACATAAAGTGATGCTGATTTTCAGTTGAACATCTCCATGAGGGAAGGAGGCTATGTTTGTTCATTTTGATCAAATAACAACAAACAAGTTTGAAGAACAGTAATTCCTTGCATATAAGCTGTGGTCATGGGCTTTAAAAAACAATTTTGCACCAAACATTATCAGTATCTCATACTATGTTTACTTTTACCGTTTTATGCAATATTGGTGTAAGATTAAGATGCAACAATTTAGTTTTTCTTATTTGATTTAGGCATTTAGCTTACTCTGTATAACGAATGGTTCTGCTTTTTTTAATTGTCAGATAGGTTTGATAAACTTAGAAAATGAAGATTTTGCCAAAGGTATTGTCGATACCACACATTCCAATTTACAGGTACATATCTTTGTTTTTTATGTCCCAGCAATATTAGGCCTATGTATTTATTGTTTTTGGGCAATGAATACTAAGTTCAAATCAGAATATGGTTCTACTGTTTAAAGATTATTTATAGGTTTAGGTGATGCATGGTTTAATTGCAGGATGCTTTGCATAATGAAAATCATGATAGAATCAGGATATTGCTGCGATTTCTCTGTGGCTTGGTAAGTCATTGACATAATATCGTTGTTGACATAATTGTGCTTGCTGCTTTCCTATATTCTAAATTTCTAATTTAATTGGTGATGCCTGAAATTTATCTATCAGGACAGGATATCTCTTTCAAGACAGGGTCGCTCTCTTTTAGTTTGTGGTGTTTTTAGTGTTCTGTTGGTTTGGGTGTTAGTGTTGCAATTTTGGGTGAAATTGAGTGGGTGTTTTGTTGTACTTGGTTCATTTCTCTTCTTCTTAAATGAAATGACACACAACTCTCCAGCGTGTTCGAGAAAAAAATTGGTGATGTCTGAAATTTATCTATCTGGCATACTATCATAGTGCTTGCCTCCAAGTTATGCTGTAGGTAGTTAGTTCTCATTTTGTAACCTAACTAACTTGAGTACTTATGAATCATACAACAGCAAAATTGCATTATGCAATTAACATGTGTAATTTAGAAAATAGTGAGTACTTATGAATCATACAAGTATACAACAGCAAAATTGCATTATGCAATTAACATGTGTAATTTAGTAAAAATAGTACCTGATTCAAATCGGGAAGACTTCATGTAATCTTGCTAGCATCGAGGTGTGGGGGTGAGGGGAGCCGGAAGAGGGCCTCTTAGGTAGTGTTTTATTTGATTGCGCACTTAATGGATGTGATTGAGCAGATCAGTTTGTGGTCCAGCATACAGTATGTGTTATTCTTTTCTCTCTTCTTCCCATAACTATATATTTTGTATTTGCCCTGTAGACGTGCAGCAAAGTTGTCCTGCCAAATTCTATTATTGAGACATTTGAGACACTGCTATCATCTGCTGCAACAATATTAGATGAGGAAACTGGAAATCCTTCATGGCAACCGCGTGCTGATTTCTATGTTTATTGTATTTTGGCTTCCCTTCCATGGGGTGGCTCAGAATTGATTGAGGTAACTTAAACTTCTGTGCTTTACTGCATTTCTGAAATTCCGTACTAGAAAATTCTGCATATAATCCAATGGTTTTATGCACTCATGAAATCTAACATGCAGCAAGTTCCAGATGAATTTGAGAGAGTTCTGGTTGGCATACAATCTTATATAAGCATCAGAAGGCATTTTGATGATATTGCTTTCTCAGTCTTTGAAACTGATGAAGGCAACTCTCCGAACAAGAAGGTACTGCCGATCTTACCCAATATATGAACCGACGTCTTTTGCTGATCAATTCTGATGCCCTTTATGATATCTAGAGCAGTATTATTAAAGTTAGTCCTTGCAGGATTTCATCGAGGATTTATGGGAACGTATTCAATTTCTTTCCCGCAATGGGTGGAAGGTTAAAAGCGGTATGCAATATACAGTTCACATGATTTCCTACTGAAAAACTGTCATTGGCTATCAGATGCAATTGCATCTGCTGCTGTTAGAACAGTAATCGAGTTTACTCCCTCTGTTGACAAATACAAGGCTTGCATGTATTTGACATGGTCTCCAACATTCAACTTTCACCATTAATATATTTTATAATATGAAATTAGCATCATATGAAAGTACATTTAAATACGAATCCCACAGTACCGCTTGTGTCACTAAACATATATGTTGTTATCCTAATTATTAGTCAAAAATACAAATGTTGACTTTCCTAAATACATGTGTGCTTTATATTTTCCAACGAAGGGATATATCATAATTTTCAACTCTAAATAAACCCTATATGCACCCAATAATTACATTTGGGAGTTGGGACACCTTTTTCTTATATTAAATAAGGTGTGATTGTATCAAAATCTTGATCAGAACATGTTTGGGCTTAATTTGTTTCTGCATTCTACATAACTTTCTTGCAGTTCCAAAACCTCACTTGTCATTTGAAGCTCAGCTGGTAGCTGGAATTTCTCACCGCTTCTCCCCAATTAGTTGCCCCCCACCAACTATCTCGCGGTTACCTTCTGAAATAGCAAAAGGTCAAGAGAAGCATGAAGCTGACTTGAAGTATCCTCAGAGGTTTCGTAGGCTTCACATATTTCCAACAAATAAAGTTGAGGTGATTTGCAAATTTTCTTTACTTCATGGTTCAGTGTAATTTTTCATGTTTTTTCTTGTGATATTACCAGTCTGTACCACTTGGTTGTACCTTACAAATTCAGTTGTTTATATGCTTTAAAATTTAAATAACAGATAGCAGTATTTCGCTCTGAGTTGTTGCTTCAATTTGTTGCCACCTGTGTTGCTATGGCTTCATGCTATCTTAGTATGATGCCATCAGCGGTTGTTCATTCAACCCTTAGAATTTAAAATTATATTTTTACCGTGATCAGCAGCAAATAGTAATCGAACATTTGACCAATATGTTCCTTTGCCACAGGACTTTAAGTGCATAATGGAAGTAAATAATGTGTTACTGTTAATGGGTTGAATATTATTAATTTTACCTTGTAGCTATCTCCTTTGTCAGACATATACACCATTTTAGAAACCATGCAGTCATACTTCTCTTGTTGTACATATTCCTATTTTTAGTATAATATTATGGTCTACCATATAGACCTCAGATTGTTTTGCGGTAAAAAAAGATTCTTACTTTGACTGACAATGAATAAAACTAGTCATGTACAAATGTTATTATTAGATTCTTCATGGAAAATATTTTTCATAATAAGTAATTGTCACAGTTGAATGTTGAATAGCATGCTGATGTCAAACATGTCGTGTATTCTTGAAAAGCAGGATAACTCAAGTCATAACTTTTTTAAGTTACCCATTTTGCATCTTCTTCCCAGAGGCTGTTAATTATTCTACGCCTTATTTTGTCCACACTAGTAAATTCTGTGGTCTTGGCATGAAAGGGCAGTTACAATAGAAACCACCATTTATATCGACTTCAATGCTTAATAACGATACATTTCCTTTTATTTCCATCAATTCTTGACTTGAATCATTTCCCTTATGTATGTTTTCCAACTATCTACTATTATTATATCTGTCTGTGTATGACAACTGTATTCCACAGACATGTCTAATCAGCTAATGTTGGCTTGCAGAACATGCAACCAATAGATCGTTTTGTTGTTGAAGAATGCATATTGGATGTGCTGCTTTTCTTCAATGGATGGTCAGTTAGTATTACAATTGTTCTGATATTATCAACACCTTTATACTTCTTATAGAAGCTGGGACTGGCGGATGATTCACATATACTTGCAAATATAATTTTTTAAGCTTTGGAGTTTCTTTCTTTTTATCTTTGTTCTGGTACTGTTTGGGGTTTGGAACGTACTTGCATTGTGTACTACTATTTTTTTATTGAGCATTGTTGCTAGCAAAAGAGATCAGCAGTGTGAATGCAATAATTGTTTTGACAGTATATAATATTATTTCAGGAACATTTAGAGCTCTGTGTTATTGTTTGCCTACTGGTTTGTAAAATTTTAGCTTACTGACTCTATTTTGGTTATGTTTTTCTTTGAAAGACAGTCGCAAAGAATGTGCATTTTATCTTGTCAGCCTGCCTGTGCCTTTTCGTTATGAATACCTGATGGCTGAGACCATATTTTCACAGGTACCTTTTTTAATCTTCACAGCTCAATGTTTGCTTTTAGTTGATTTATTACTTATTAGTAGTTTGCAGAGAATGGTACTGTCAAAAACAACTCGCCAAACTGGTTAGGTATAGGCCACTCTGTCCAAACTGGCCTGTAATTGGATGCGTGTAAGTAGAGACTACAGTATGTCAGTATCTGTGTGTGTTGTGTTACATTCTGAGACTGCTGCCCCCAACCCCTCCCTCTCTTTAAGTAACTAACTTGTTAGCAGATCCATATCTTTGCTTGTGAATTGAATTGTGTACTGTATTGATATTTTGCAGCTATTGTTATTGCCGAATCCCCCTTTCAGGCCAATTTACTACACCTTGGTTATTATCGATCTTTGCAAGGTACTTTTTCCTGCTTTAAGTCTTGCTGGCTAATGTTATTTCTATGTTACTTACTGTATGAAATCAATATATTGTTTAGATCATTCTGGATTCTGATATTTGCACTTTAAGAAAGCTTACGTCTAGTATATAATTATGACTGTTCCTTTTCTTTTTATGCATGGTGTAAAACTTCTACAAACAATGGTTTCGCAACAGCTATATATGTGAGCCAAATTTATTGCCCCATTCCTTTCTTGGTTAAGAACCCCCTTGTGTCTGCACTTACAGTTCATTTGTATGTTTATCATACTTCCAAGATTATTTCTTGTTCTTTCATTTTGGTTAACCAACCCACTTCTGTGAAAAACGTGAGCAGCATTGTGCTCTAGATCTCTGAACCATATAATTCAAGCTCAAATAAAACAACAACAACAAAGCTTTTCAATCCCAAGCAAGTTGGGATAGGCTAGAGTTGAAACCCAACAGGAGCCATTGATCAAGCTCATATGTTGATACAGAAATCAGAATTGGGCGGTACCCCTAAAACTGAAAAATGTAGCATATTGACCTTATGCAAGCATGCTTTGGTGAGCTAGGGTTATCAGGAAGTAACTGGTTCTCTGTACTGTTGCAAAACTAATTTGACTTGTACTAATATTTTATGAGCTTCCTGTCAATCAGGTAGTTATTTAAAAGGCACAAGATATGGATGTTGCTACTGTTTATCTTGCTTTTAATGCACAAGGAAAACACACTTTTACCACATTACTGTGGTTGTCCTTGTGCAATGGCTATATAATAAACAACATCCAGTTCATATGCGATATCCTGTATAAATTAGCTACATGCACTTCTATATTCTTTAGGATGACTACACTGCGCTAGACTGCTAATTGTCCAAGTATCTGTTCCAGGCATTGCCAGGTGCATTTCCTTCAGTTGTGGTAGGAGCAGTACATGCTCTTTTTGACAGAATTAGTAACATGGATATGGAATGCCGCACCCGACTTATCCTATGGTTTTCACATCACTTGTAAGTTGATGGTTCTGTTGTTTATTATTTGATCTGCTATATGTATCTTTTCTTGGACTCTGGCTTCTCTTTCACATATCACTCTCAAGACAGTCCAGTCTTATTGCTGCTAAATTGTGATGATATTATTCTCCTTACGCAGGTCAAATTTTCAATTCATTTGGCCTTGGCAGGAGTGGGCTTACGTCAAGGGCCTCCCTAAATGGGATCCACAACGTGTTTTTGTCCAAGAAGTATTAGAAAGGGAAGTTCGCTTGTCCTACTTTGACAAAATCAAGCAGGTTAGTGATGTACAATGAAGCATATTCCATGTTTCTAGCACATTGTTTCTACTGATGAACCAATACTCATTTGAATTGGATCTTGCCTCTTATTACTTTTCCAGAGTATAGAGGATGCCACTGAATTGGAAGGATTGTTACCCCCAAAAGCTGGGCCTAACTTCAGATATACCAGTGATGAAGGAAAAGAAAGCGATGGCCACAGACTATCCAAGGAACTTGTTGGCATGGTTAGAGGAAAGAAGGCAACACGTGATATTATTTCATGGGTAGAAGAACAAATAATTCCTGCAAACGGTGCTAGATTTGCACTAGATGTAGTTAGCCAGACACTTCTTGACATTGGTTCAAAAAGTTTCACCCATCTCATCACTGCTTTGGAGAGATATGGTCAAATACTATCAAAACTGTGCCCAAATGAGGAAATGCAGTTATTGTTGATGGATGAAATCAGTGCTTATTGGAAGAACAGTACCCAGATGATTGCGATAGCTATTGATAGGATGATGGGTTATCGCCAAATTTCCAATCTGGCTATAGTCAAATGGGTTTTTTCTCCTGCTAATGTTGATCAATTTCATGTTTCAGATCGTTCATGGGAGGTGCGTTCTTTATCCTTATATTACATTGCAAAACATGATCTATATTTTAGACAGACCTACACCTTTTGTTATGCTTGTAAAAGTTATGGCATGTAGGCTTTCTGATTTGTAGATGCATGTTTAGTGATATTTTCAAGCCATCAGGAATCCAAGGCAATCTTCAATTAATTTTCTGTATTGTACCTAGCTTCTCTATTTTTGTTGAATTAGTCTGATCTACATTTCCTTCTTATACAGATTCTTAGAAATGCTGTTAGTAAAACATACAATCGGATCTGTGACCTCCGGAAAGAAATTCAAACACTCAAGAAAGGTCTTCAAGTTGCTAAAGAGGCCAGTGAAAAGGCAACCAGAGAGCTGGAGGAGGTTAAATCTGTTATTGAGATTGTAGATGGCCAACCTGTGCCATCTGAAAGGCCAGGTAGACTAAGACGACTTCAAGCATACGCTGACAAAGCAAAAGAAGAAGAAGTAACTACTGAAGAATCTTTAGAAGCAAAGGAGGCCCTCCTTGCCCGGGGGCTTGAAGAAAGCAAGGTGAATTATTACTTTTATTATCACATTAATCTTGTAATTCTGCTACCATAAAGTGGAGCATCCTTCCATCTGATTACCCTCAACTTGCCATGTGGTTTTGCAGGAATTGCTTAGGTTACTATTCAAGAGCTTTGTTGATGTGCTAACTGAACGTTTGCCACCTATATCTGCTGATGGAGAGGTTCCTAATTTACGTGCTGGAGATCCGAATGCAAATTTTGCAGCCTGTGATCCTGAAGCAGCAACAATGGAAGTAGACAATGAAAATGGAGCAGATAATGATAGGTCAATAACTTTATTATTTCGTTTCTAGTGCTATTACCAGAATAACTGCTTTTGCATCCCCACAAAAAAGGAATAACTGCTTTTACAAAGTGGGATCACTAGTTTAGAAAATTTGCCAGTTTACTGCTGATGGTTCATTCTGAACTGAGTATTTTTGTGGATAGCTTGCGTGAACTCTAGTAAACTAGAATTATGTAGTACTTAGTCATGCATATATCACTAGAATTGTGTTATGTATATATATCTTTAAGTGCAACCTATAGTCTTAAAAATGTGGAAGACATTAGAGATCTAGGGTGTGTTTGCTTTGATGCCAAACCAAATTATGCCAAATGTTGGCACTGCCAATATTTGGCTTTGCAAAAATCTGGTATGGTAGAGGTATGTGATGGTTGTTTGGTTTGATGCCTTGCCAAAATTTTCGTGTGGAGAAGTTTCTAGCGTTGCCAAAAAATGGCATGGAAGGATATTTGGGCATTATTTAGTTTGTTGCCAAAATTTGGTGTGGTTAGAATTGGAAGCAAGCCAAACATGCCCTTACCCCTTAGTAGAGATTGCTGGATACTATAGAGACATACTGGTTTTCAACTGGTTCCTAGATAAATTAATATTAGGATGCACTGTTCACCTATGTCCTAAAGTGAGATGTCAGGACTCAGGAACCCATATCTACTTCCCAGTATATATGGGTTGGTACTGGTTTAGTGGTTTTAGTGCCTAGCAATCATTATCTGAACCTGGGCTGCTACCTTGTTTTTATGTTTGACAGTCAACCAAATGGTGAAAACAAGAAAGTTGGCCACAACGTTGGAGAGCTTGAGCAATGGTGTCTTTGCACATTGGGTTATCTCAAGTCATTTTCTCGGCAATATGCAACTGAAGTAAGTATTGTTGTTGGAACATTATCTTATTAGTTTGCTTCTCATATGGCAAATGTAGATCTATAGGGAGTTATCATGCTTTAATATGGATATCCTGTTGGATCAAATTCCTTTAAAAAAAGTTCAGACCGAATTGGATTTCTCCAGTGTAAGGGAACTGTCTGGTTGTAGTACATTAGTCTGTAACCAACACCTGTATCTAGCAAAAGGGGACTGACTGGCCAGCCAGGGTACGGTTTACCAAAGCCAAATGCCGCAGGCTGCATGTTGAAATTGTTCATCTATAGATGCATTACTTATTCAGTTGGTTCCTTTTCTTGGCCTCCATATCCTCTAAAAACCGGATGCACATATTTTTGCAGATTTGGTCTCATATTGCAATGTTGGATCAAGAGGTTTTCGTTGGGAATATTCACCCCCTTATCCAGAAAGCTGCTTTCTCCGGTCTGTGCAGACCTACTAGTGAGGGGTCTCACCTTTGAATTTTGACCCTTCCAGTGAGTTGTAGTTCACCTGTATCATACACAAGGCAAATCTTACTGATGCTTCTCACTAACTGAGCTTTGCCCAAAAGGCCAAAAGTACTACAATTTGTACTCAGAAACCCCATCGATTATCTTGCACTTCTGGCTGGCCCCAAGCAACACACCTTGGTGGAAAGCTACGTAACGTTATTACTTGTTAGGTAATTGAATTGTCAGTTAGCTCTATCTTCGAATTGTGTTTGACAATACAATTTGACTAATTGAAGCGTTTTCTTGGTGACTAACTGCCATGGTCTACCTTTCTCAGCTCACCATTGTATGCGGTCGGGATTGTTAGGATTAAAGTTGTCAGCTTTCCTCGAATTGTGTTTGAAAATACAATTCAAGGATTAAGTTGACAAGCTAATGTCAAGCGGCCATCATTTTTGTTATGAGCATGTGCGTCGATGGGATGCTGCATACTTCCTCCAATACACACGCAAGGGCAAAGCTGTTATTGACAGGTCAGGTAGAGGCGAAATTGAGTTTATAACCATTATTGAAGGTTCAAATGAATGAGTTTAATGTTAAAATATTGATAAATAGCTTTAAAATATTTTTGTGATAATTTTTATATAAATTTTTTAGAAATTGTACTGCGTCCAGGTAGATAAGGTGTACTCCTTGATACATATACAGCAAGGTAGCAAAAAAAAAAGTAAAATCTACGGTGGGTCATCTAACTTATTTAGTTATGTTATTATTTCTATTATAAGGGGTAGTATGGGAAGAAAACTTCGGAAAAGTGCTTAAAAATCCAAGAACACCTTGTATTGCTATTCAAACACTAAAACGAAATAGACACTACATACTCGGACGAAAGGAGTATAATACACATGATAGTACCGTCTATAATACACATGGTAATGTATAATGGTGGCGATGGGAGGAGAGAAGGAAGAAAAAGACGTGGGAGGGGTCCGACACGACAAAAAACAATAGCAACAACTTTAAACATTTTTGTAAAAATTTAAGTGTGTTTTTATGGATGTTACAATATATACACTCGTTGTTCTCTGAAAGCATGCAGAAAAACAATGTTCGATTAGATAGAACGATTTATACATGTGTTTGGTCAGAAAAATGGGAATTTTTCTGACAACCAAATACTGCATCTTGCGTACAGCAACTTAAATTTTGTATGCACAGACGAACATACAGGTGTGGATGGCCGCCCGGTTAAGATATGGAGTGGCGGCGGCGGCGCTGGAAGAGCACCTTGGCGTCGGCGGTGACCTTGGCGCCGAGCTGATGCAGTCCCGGCTCGGCGGCGGGGCGC
>KE371329.1:751624-762983 GCA_000418225.1 Zizania latifolia
CGTGCCTTGAGGAAGATGTCGACGGCGCGGTAGAGGCCGTCGGTGACGAGGCGGGCGTGGTCGGGGAGGAGCTCGGCGAGGGAGATGAACTTGGAGGGGAGGAGGTTGGAGTCGAGCGCGATCTCGGCGAGGTAGCTGTCGAGCAGCTTGGAGGCCTTCACCAGGAGGCTCTGTTTCGGCGACCTCGGGCTGTCGTAGTCGAAGCCGCACCCGCCGCCGACGTCCTCCTCGTTGCTGTCGTCGTCGAGGTTGAGGAACACCGCGAAGATCCTCGCCACCACGTCCGTGTCGTACAGCGTGTGCTGCTGCCCGGCCGCCGCAGCCACCGCACCGGCCCCGGCGGCGACGAGGATGTCCTCCAGGATTGCCTGGTCGAGCTGCATGCCAATCCGCTTCTCCAGGTCGGCCCTGCAGATGCTCGACGTGGACACCGCCATCACCGTCTTGAGGAGCCCCGACAGGAAGGCCATCGGCACGGAGCTCTTCTTGGACTGCGCCGGGAGCAGACCGACGACGGTCTCGACGACGGCGCGCTGCTTCTTGACGGCGTCCGTGTCGCCGCCGCATTTGTCGGCGGCCTGGATGTCCCTGGCCATGAGCCCGTGCAGCGAGTTCTGGGCGTAGTTGATGAGGATCCGGGTGACCGTCTCCTGCTTGAGGCCCTTGGACTTGACGGCGGAGAGCAGCCGCTGGAAAAAGTCGAGGCCGAGTCCGCCGACCAACTTGCCCCACCAGTCCCCCGGCGAGTCGAGGTCGACGGCCACCGGCGGCTTGAGCTGGTCCAGCTTGGACAGCCCCGAGGTGAGCTGCTCCTTGCAGACGTTGTTGGCGATGACGGCGATGAGCCGGGAGACGAGGCTGACTTCCTCGGCGGCCGGGAGCAGCGCCTCGCAGCTGCGGAGCACGGCGACAGAGCTGGCGATGCTGGGGAGCACGGCGTCGTGGAGGAAGGCCTCGGCGCGGAGCTCGAGGTTCTTGTCGGAGAAGTCCTCCGTCATCTGCAGGTAGTGCGCGGCGCAGCGCAGCATGGCGACGTTGCCCACCGTGACGTCCACGCCGACGCCGTAGCAGAACTTGGCCGCCAGCTCGAACGCCGGCGCGCCCCCCGGCGTGCCGTGCAGGCTGAGGCGCGCCAGCTTGGCGTCCTTTGCCTCCGCCACCAGCCTCCGGATCTTGCCGCTCCTGGACACCAGCGGGAACTGCGCGAGCAGCTATGCCATTGCCGTTAGCAGCAGCATCCTTCCAGCTGCTGTGGTTCACTCTGTCGAACAACACAGGAGACATGAAGAGAGGAGGCAGCTCTCACCTTGTGCAGCGCGAAGCTGGACGTGCCGACCTCGACGGTGAGGTCGCTGGAGACGTCGGTCGGAGGCCTGCAAGACGACGACTAATCCGCTCATTCAAAAACTACGAATTTTACAGAGATTTTACAGAAAGCAGTTCCCTTCTCACAAAAATCGGAAAAAAGTTCCCGCATTTCAAAGAGCACTCATCATCTACATGGGCTTAGCGAGAAGAAATCAATCCAAATACCATTCATTGGCGTGCCGGCTGCTGTGACTTGGCCGGAACACCCTCTTCCCGGAGATGCTCTGCCTCAGCTCTGTCACCGTCGCCACCCCCATCTCTCTTTCTCTCTCTCTCTCTCTCCTCACAATCTAGTACGAGTACCAAGTAACAGCAAGTGCGATCACTGCAAACGATCGTCCTACTACCGCCTGCACGTACTGCTTGTGTTCCAGGCCTCTGTGCCTTGCACTTGGGTGTCAAGAACTTGTAGAAGAGAGACTGAAAGAGAGAGAGAGAGAGAGAGAATGAATCAAGCTCTTAATTCTTAATTAATTCTTAACTAAGAGTAATAAGTGGCGAGTGTGCGATGTGGGAGTGCGTGCCTAAAGCTAGCAGTAGCTACGAGCATACGAGCTGTGATGTGAACCTGTGCAAGACTGCAAGAGTATCTGAATATCTGAATGTCTGAATGTCTGATGGGCTGTTCAAAAGTTGTTGCTACAAAAAACACTGCTGCTACCAGGGAATAGCGCCAGATCAACGGATCACAGATGGCAGCTTCTTGACGACGATGATATGGATGATACAAGCTGCTGCAATCTGCAAAGTCATTTTGGCGAGGATGAGCCATGAGTTACAGTCTGAAAAGATCAAAGGAGGGAGGGGACAGTGAGAATCATGTATGCTTTTTGCCTGGGTTTCTTTTGCTATGCACATATGTTTTTTTGCAGTTGCTTCTTGCTTCTACTAATGACCACTCTTATCATGGAAGGAGGAAAAATGGTTAGCTGCAATCATGCCAATTCATGACAATGTGCTTAGACATGATTAGCCATGTCTGGTTCACAGTGCACAGGAACAGTGACAGAAAAGATAGGAATGTTGTCAAATGCCATTGACAGACTTGGTGGCTATGTCAAGTGTAGAGTTGCTAACAGTAAGAGCAAATCTCCCTAGAAAGGTTGGCTGTTCAAAGACACATGCATATCCCCTTTTTTCCTTCTAATAATTAAGTGTGTTTTCCATCCTTGCATCAGATATTAATTTACATTTTTACCTCAAGCAGCATTTGTGATGAGCAAGTGAAGCTCATGTTGTCACCTTAGTTGAATCTAACTTTGGTCTGATATCCCATCATACTGCTGGCGTCTGGATTATCTCCAAATTTTCAGTGTTTGTGGGGATCCCTATGCAAACAAACTTTCTGCTAAAAAATTTGCACGAGCAGTGCTTTCTGTTATTCTTCTGGTCTAAAAGCTGCCATGCTGCTTGAATTGGTGCCATGTGAGCTGCAAATAATTTGTGGCAGTGACTCTATATAAGATCAACAGTTTGTAATCTTCTTGCAAATATGCCACATGTAAGTGATTCACTACAAAGTTATGGCAAATAATGTTCAGCAAATTCTTGATGTGCTGTTAGTTTGCTTGGTGAGTTCTGTAATCTTAAAGTTTTTAACTGCATGTAAAAAGTCTTGTAATTTCCATTGCCAGCCACAAAGAATCTTAATTCGACATTGAGAGTAGCCTATTACTTCCTCCATCCTAAAATATATCAAGTTTAAGTTTAAAATCTATCCTAAATGTCGTAATTTAGCACTTGTAAAAATTTATTTTATCTTCAAAGTATGTATACCACCACTAGATTTGATTACTTGTTACTCAACCTAACTACTCTCGATCCACACTTATCCCTCTTCTTCTCAATACATATATCAGACCCTAAAACTTTCTACATTCTAGGATGGAGGGGATACAAATGAAGGAAAACAATGGTATTTAATACTTGATTGATGCATTAGATTCTTTGTTGTGATGAGACTACTGATATCTTATATATTGTTTGATAAAAAAACAAATTAGATTGATATCTTAGTTGTTGCAGACAGTTGCTCGCTGGATTCCCGTGGACCAGCATTGGCGTTTTACAAGAAAGTGAAGTTCCATGATGGTGCATGACTAAGCCCTGGGTTTTTATAAGGAAAAGGAGGATCAAAAGGGAAGCAAAGGCAAATGCAAGGGCTTAGTTAAACAAAGGGGTAGGTGTTCTTTGATACCCAAATTGCCTGGAAAGCTTAGCATGCCAGCTGCATGCATTAGCTCTGCTGCGTGTGTGCATCTAAACTTCCAATCTATGCAGCTTCTCACCCACCAACCAGCTTTGTTTAATGACTTTTTTCAAAGTTAGATTTCTTCGACTTTGAACAAGTTTAAATAAAAACATATTGATATTTGCAATATTAAATAAAGAACTATTAAAACATATTTAGTAGTCGATTTAATAAAATCAATTTGATGTTTTAATGCTGTTGTATTTTTTATAGAATTGGTTAAAACTGAAAAAGTTTGACTTAAAAAAGTTAATGGCTATATTGGCGATTCGATTTCATTGATGTTTTAATTTGATGTTTTGACTGTAAAGCATTTGGTCAGAGTCAGACAGGAAATCACAAGAAGGATGACAAAAGAATCTTGTTATTTGACAAAAATGACAGAGACGGCACAGATCACAGATGCTTGTCTGCTGCCCCCATTCGATTTGTTCGGAAAGAGACCCTATTATCCTCATCCTAATGCTACTGTCTGCACTACTAAGTGTTACTAATGCATAGTTGTTGGCAAACAGGCTAGGCAATGCATACCACATATATGTATATATGCAGGTATTATAAAAAAAATAGTACAGCCAGTCTGCTACTAGTGTTAATATAATCAGGTGAGTCTGCCTCACTCACTTGTAAAGATTGCTGAAAATCTAAAACAATCTATGCATCTCGTTCTTTGTTAAGTGGCTACTGCTGCTTTGATGCTCGATCACATTCGTAGGGTTTCAATGATTGAGCAGCAGCACATTTACACTTTCTGAACAGCCTACCTGCATTCAAGTAAGCTGTTCCAGGACTAATACTGAGAGTTCTGAACCTTCTCTACCCAGTTCAGATTTCAGGCATCAGGTCAGGGTTGCAAATCCTCGAATTGCCTTTTCTTTTGGGATCAATGCGGCGACATGATAGACTACTGTCTTGTCTACTGCTCCCATAGCCGGCCGGCGCGGCAGGTAGGATACAGCTTCTACTTCCTTCCAAAATTTAATTATTTCTGATCTATTTAGCAGAGATTGATCTCAAGAAGAAGAAGAAACCATGGTGCCATTATTGGAAAGAAAATTAAATGATGTGTGCTACATTCGATTTCTTATATAAATCGGTTTAGCTATTTCAACTCTTTTTTAAATAAATGTTAATCTCTTGTAAATAAACAATTCGTCTTTTCTAAAACATAATAAATGAGCGGCAACAAATATTTCTTAATTATTATGCATAAGTCTAAAATAACTTATATAATAAATTAGATAGTATTTGATAGAGTAATAGTATCCTAGAGTTAATAAGTATATCTAAATTTATATTTTTGAACGGAGGAGCAGCTAGTTTGCGAGAGGAGGAAGACGTTGCTTCTTCATGGAAGCATTAGGCGTAGCGTAGGGAAGCTGCTGACAGGTGGCCATGCGACCATTCATGGCGATGGTGATGCATGGCAGCTAGGAAGCCGAAAGGAAGGCGCCGGCGTCATCATCTTCACTTGGGCTCATCACTGACTGACCTAGCTAGCCAGTGACCTCCCCTCCGTCTGATATAATCAACCCCGCTCGATCTGAGCTAACTTAATCATCATTACTGGCTCGTGATTAAAAGCTAGCTAGCTAGATTGCAAATGCAAAAACATGCAATCCATCATTTAGTCAATTAGGCACTGTAGTTAATCTGATGATGATGAACTGATCTGTTCGGCTGCTTGATTTGCTACCACTGACGTACGTAGAACACCATATTAGTGCCGGTTACATGGCATGATTATAACTTTTTAATATTTGATTCGTTTATTTATGTCCTCTAACATAGTTGTCATGACTTCAGCCAAATTATGGTACATGAGCGCTTTAGAACGGGGTACGCCATTGATGGCAAACAAGCTATCGCACTATTCTGTTCACAGACGTACGTACTTGCAGTGTTGCAGCCAGCTGCAAGCAGGCATGGCTCGCTATCGACGATCAATCTACATCTAGCTGGTCGAAACGTACTGCATGTCTGCATGCTAGCTCCAATCAACCTGCACGCCGTGATCAGCTAGCGATGACGACATCGACGGCGGCGGCGGCGGCGGCGCCATCCGACGTCGCGGCGACGTTGCTGCTGGTCAGATGGTCTGAAGGGCTAGCTCCAAGACAGCACGAACACGCTCCTGGAGATGCATGCAGAGGATGCAGGTGGGCATTTAACCAGAGTAGAAATCTCATCAGACAGTGAAAAGAGCATGCCCTATTCTTCAGAAAAGTACAACTACATCAACAGATCAGTGGTAGTTCAGATCTTCTTGCTTCCATAGCATATTCTTAATCCAATTCTGTACACTGGTTTGAAAATTTTAGGCGGAAATATAGAGGGACATCATAACTCTGACAAAGTCCATTAAGCACAAGCAGTAAAAATGTGTGGAGTTATTTCAAGACCTGTTTTCTTGAGTTCCCTTGATTGAAACAGTGATAGCTTTGAGACCATGATCAATACCAACAAATGCATGTCACGTGTCATGTAGTTTTTTCTTAAAACGAAATTGATGAGGTTAATTAGTGTTGTTTCCAAAGCCCTGTTTCCTAATAAAGTACCCGTATCATCTTAAATTTTTATGTTAAACTGATTAATACATACAATTTAATATGTATCGTAGCCAAATGCCTTGAGTTTAAATCGAGTGTTAAAATATAAAATGGATTGTCAATCTTTCATCAAGTAGTGAATTTATTAATAATAGATGATCGAGAGCAAACCCGTTAATGTGCTCGTTGCAGGTTGCAGTGTAGGATGTCGTTTCCTTTCATCTCATAAATATTTTAGTATTAAGAAATAACTTAGATGTTATTTATTAATCATATTAACTCTAATTTCTAGGTAACAATTAGGTAGTCACTTGTTAACCAGAGCTTATTAATTTATTGTCCGACGCATTAACCAAAGGAATAAGCTAAAAATCAAGTTTTTTAGATAAATTTCAAATGCTAAAAATAAAATCTTTACAAGACAGACGCGGTACCTATAATGCGACATGCTCCTGTTTTTTCTGGGCTGAGGATGGCGCAGGGCCGGCCCAAGCCCACAAGAAAAGACCAGAATCACTCGTTTTAAAAACGTCCAGACAATGATTTTCTGGAGCATCGAATCACTGACTTGAATGAACGCCGCCGACTACAAACAAATCTGCCCGCATGAACAGTATGGCAAGCTTCTCAGCTTCCAAACTCGCCGTGCTGCTGCTACATCATACAGATGCTGACATGCTGTCATACAAGATGTGATCCGTGCAGTTCATCTTTGACTGGAATGCAGCTGGGGCTAATAACCCAACCGATTCTGAAATCTGAATACAAAACAGCAGCTGATTTCAGGCAGGGAGCACCGGGGCAGCCACCCTGCAGGTGTTGTGCGACTGGCAGTGGCCGCACTTGTGCCCTGCCGCTCTCGAGTACACCTGCGTCGTGTCCCTGCAGTCGTTGCACACGATCCATCCCTGCACCAACCAACCAACCAGCAGCAGCACAAGGGCGTCAATGGCGTTAGGGTCACAGTGAGGCCGGATGCCACGGTGTGTGCTAGGGCTCGCAGTTTCACTCGTGGTAGTTTTTCCTTTTCTTTTGTCTTTTCCCTTCGAGAGTGAGCACAGCTGAATAGCTGATGGTTGTTTTCCCTCTCTCAGCCTTCAGTTTTTTCTTTTTCACTTAGATAATGTTTGGTTTAGGGGCAAATATAGATGGGATATGGTCATCTATTAATTTATGGGTGAGGTCATATATGTTTGGTGTTTAGTTAGGTAGATAGGACAAGATAATTTCTTGTTTGATTGGTTAAATATAACTTGAATGGGATAAGTCTAAATTGTGTGGGTCCCGCGTGCCATATATATTTTAATTAAAATATAATAATCTAAGAGCTTGTTTTGTATTGTAGATTTAATTGTAATGAATACAACGGTGTAATCGGATCACAAATTGGATAAATAGTTTAGGAGAAAAAATCGTTTAAATCTTTGCAGACGAAAAATTAAATCTACCCTAAGTAACCTAGCATTTCGTCTCATCCAAATTTAGATGATCTTATCGAGCAAATCTCAACCTATCCATGGATATACAAAGAACCAAGCACTTTAATCTGATAATTTGGTGGCAACTTACCTTTCCCATGTAATCTATGTGCAGCATACTTTCTTCAATCTGCAAAGGAGAAAAAAATGAACTTATTATGATATTCAGAAAAGGAATACCGGGGCTTTGATTGGTTACACTACTGCAAGTCTGAATTCTGAAACCTTTCTCGCGTGTACTTCAAATGATGAGCCATCATCTGGTCCAGTTTTAGCTTCTTTATATATGATTTCCATGTTGTGTTGATCCATTTTATATTTAAATTCTAGTCACAAATTGTATAGTGCTAAGAGAGCTCGCTATCAAGAGATGTCATACATACCTCGGCGTCCAAAGCCCTCAAGAATTTGTCCATGTCAAAGATAGGCATCGAGCATATGGGACAAGAGAACCTGCATGGATACAAGCATCCAAGAGAAACAAGATCACACGAAAGAGATGACCCATCTAGCACAAAAAGAAACAAAAAAAGAAAGGATAAATCTTCGCATGCCATTACAGTTTTCAAGAATTTTAAAAACTATCACCGTCAGTGGTGACTGTGATGGTCTTCACCTGTCAGTAACACACCGGTGATATTTTTCTAAACCGTAAAAATTATAATGGCACGTTTCTGACTAGCCCGAAACAAGAAAACGTATGGAACTGAACAGCACAGGAGATTACTTGTCGTGCTTCAACATCTCATGGAAGCACTGCAGATGCATGGTGTGCCCACATCTCAGAACAGACGTCTCCCTCAGAGAGTCGAACAGATACTGCATTTGCAATGACGACAGTTTCAGTTTTGTACATATATATATAAGCGACTGCGCTTGAATGAGCACAACATAGATGGAGGAATCACGGTTGTGTAACAGGCAGCACACCTCATAGCAGATGGGGCAGTTGTTCTTCATCGAGTTCTCGACGCAGCAATGCTTGTCGCGCAGGCTGACCGAGTAGCACGATCCTGCGTCACGACCGGATACACATGGAGAAGCAAGAATCAGGGTAAACCAGATCTCACTTATTGTCAGTAACTTGTGATGAAAGGGTGGAAGCATGAACGCATTTTCAGTACTCACCACATTTTTGGCAGTGAAAGAAGTTCTCCCTCCCTCCAACCCTATTGAAATGCATCACAATTTCAGTCAGCTCAGCAACACTGAAGAGAAAATTGTCTCAGGACTTCACAGGTCAAAGGGGATCACAAATGTCACTTGTAGCTTACAATCCAAATTTGTCCTAGTCACAACTGATTAACTCCCTACAGAATCACATTCAGGCAGGGCCCTTACAGACAAGTAATTCAACAATTTCACTCTTGTCGTACTCACTCGCATATGAAATCCAATCCAAATATACACACTGTATCAAATCAATTTAAGTGAAAAAGATATTAAAACACACCTGCAGATGCTACAGTCTTTGCAATGGAAGTGCTCCTTGTCAACCTGCACAACACCAACATCTCATCAGCAACCAAATCACCAGATCCAGCAAAGGAACCCACAAGCAGAAGCAAAGCAAATATATGCATCTCACATCGTCGTCCAAGAATTTGCACGCCCTGCAGAAGTATTCCCCCATGCAAACGCCGCAGTTACAGCACACCTGCGCAACCTGGCCACCAAAAACTCACCCGGTTTCACCACACAGCTCAGCTCAACATGGCCGGTTCTGCAGTCACAGACAGAAATCGACCCAAGAAACAGATCCAAGAGGTGCGGCGGCTTTAACACTAACCGGCTGCTCGGTGTCACAGACGAGACAGATGACCTGCAGAGCGAGAAAAGAGAAGGCGTCAGATCAAGAAAAAAGATAGAATCTTTTTGTTTAGGAGCACAGAGCAGAGGAGCACCGATTCAACGGCCTGCCGATCGAGCTCGTGGCCGTCTTCCTGAGTCCGGTCCAAGAACAGGGAGCACCGAGCACGCCGGAGACGAAAGGCGGAGGCAGAGAAAATGTCAGGATAAATTGGTCCGGGCGGACGGTTGCTGGGTTGGGTGGGTGGTGAAGAACTGGAGCACGCGGGCACGAACCGTGGACTCGTTGTGGCAATGGCGGCAGTGGAAGACGTCGTTGCAGCAGGGCGCGCGGATCCTGCACCTCCTCCTGTAGTGCTTGCATCTGCGCGCGCCAAAAGAGCTCCCGCCTCAAACAAACCGAAAAAAAAACGAAACTTTTTCCTGCCCAAGAACAGCAGCAACTGGGCAAGTAGCAGCAGAGGGCGGATTAATTACCCGAACCCCATCTTGCCGAACCCGTGGCGAGCCGCCGCGGCCGCGTCGTCGAGCTCCATCGATGGCCGCGGCTGAGCCCGCGCCGGGACCCGTGGTCCGTGGAGGCAGCCTCTCTCGCGCTGCCGGCGCGGCGCGCAGCGGAGGGGTGTAACTTATATCGAGGCGAGCGAGCGAGCGAGAGTGGCTTGCGGTGTCGACGAGAATGGCAAGAAATGCAGGTTGGGGATTGGGGATTGGGTCGCTGTCGCCCGTCGTCAGAGACAATTTTAAAATATTTTTTCGACGATTTTCATATGAATTTTTGTAGAACCTGCACCATTTGAAGCTAATTCAGAGCTCTCGCTTTATTCTAACTTTATCAAGATGCAATAGCCTTTGCATTTCCTCGGAGATTTCAAGAATTATATAAATATTTATAGCAGCATCCTTGGGTTCCGTTGAGGAGGTGGCGTGCTGGTAAATCAAAGTGCCATGCTGCCCTCTCCACACCAGCTGCAATCAAGACGACGATTCTTTACTTCCTCCGGCAGCTCAACTCGACGATGCACGCATCGACCCATGACTATGAGAAGGGGCGAATCTATGGCTCGGAGCCGTCGAGGACGTCCGACTCTATTTTTCTGGTTTTTTTACTATGCATTTAACAGTGATGAGAATGCTAGCCACTGTGTGTACCACTAGACTTCAGAAAAAATTAGTAACAGTAGCTTGTGTGGGGCTGGCCTAGAGCTTCACCTTGAGCTTGAAGCCTCAACCAGCAGCCAGCAACAATCACGCTCATCTCAGATCGATCAAAACAAAAGTAGGTTGATGGCTGGTCTAACTGGCACCATGCTGGAGCAGATGTGCAATCTCATCTCATGGGTCACATCAGGGATGCCATAGAGGATGGGAGAGGAGTAAAGTATTCTCGAGGATAAGGTGAGAGGATTGATTATGGAATAATCATAATGCATTCAATCATTCAACCACGCGACGATTGTATCGCACGTTTTACTATTGCAATATTATGGTCCGTGTTGATTAAGGGTAAAAAGACGGAAGCTACTAATATCATATTTATTTTCATACTATTCATCACATTCGAAAATAAAAATGAATATCTTGCATACAGAAACAGCTAATATCAAATAGAGTATGAAGTGAATATGAACCAAAACAAGGTTACCGAAATTTATTGAAACAGGACAACTGCAAGCCTATAACAAGAGTAATTTGCCCGTGAAATAAACTTACTAATGTGTATGTATCTTTTTTATTTCTGCACATAATCCATATTTTATTTATGAGGCTAGCTTATAGAAACCGATCAAGAATTCTAATTGCTAAATATTTTGTACTTTACTAATTTTCTGGGAAATTTTAAAAATAAAATAAAAATACATATTTTTAATAAAATATTATGAATTAAAATTAAATTAACAAGC
>KE371329.1:808441-819572 GCA_000418225.1 Zizania latifolia
GCAGCGCCTCCGCCGGCCCCACCGCCGCCACCCGCAGCACGTGGCCGGACCGGTGAGACCGCGACCGCAGGCTGTGCCGGGAGATGCTCCCGAACTCATCCCGCATCTCCTGGATCAGGCTCCTGAATGACATCTTGCCCCCCTCCAAATCCAAACCAAGCTTCTTCCCACCAGGCAGCACCAAATTCTCAAATCTATACTATAAACATCAAGAAAAATCCAGTCACAAATCTGTCGCCACCATTTCGATCAAATCTTCATGAAAGAAACGAATGGAATCGCATAAATAGATGATGAAATTTCACCATACTGACCGGGGAACGGCCTCAATTAATGGTGCCTTGGGCGTGGTGTCCCCATGGCGTCGTCGCCCATCCCGGAATCCATCGATTAACCCAACAAGGCACCGGACTGAGCTGGAAGACGGGGCCCAATCCCTCGCCTGGGAGCGCGCAACAAGCAAGATATGGTCGAGAGCCTCAGAGATGTAGTGTGTACCTCTACTGGTGGATCCCAGAATCAATCCACGCCAAGAAACCACAAGCTGGAGCAAGAACACTCGAATTCAAGAATTCAACCCAACCAAGAAACACAGAAACAGGCGGTGTTTCTTCCCCCCAAATTGGCCCAAAGCAGGCACCAAATTGAGCTCGAATTCTGCAGAGGCAGGTTCCTGGCTGGATGGAGGTGTACAGGAGGAACAAGAACAAGAAGAGGCAAAGATTCCAACAGAAGAAAGAAACCAAAGGAAGCAACTTTTTGTAAATTGGGGCGAGGAGGGGTAGGTACCTGAGGAATTTCTAGGTGGAGGTGAATGGGCGATTGATAGGTGGTGGTACAGGAATGTGCGGCAAATGCTAATGATGATTGCTATACAGGGGGAAATGGAATTTGAGAGGCAGAGCAGGTGGGATTAGGGTTCCTCCTCCTGCTGGCTCTGCCTGAGTGGCTGAAAAAGATAGGCATCCACCATGGCACACATCCATCAGTCCATCATCCACTCCAGGCCACTGCCTCACTGAGCCATGTCCAATTCAATTAACCAACCAAACAATGCGTGTATCAGTACAGCTGATTAGTGATTAGTACCTTACTCTGGTGGAAAGAAGAAACAAATGGTCAAATTATTTTGGCATAACACACTGTCCCATGTCACTCTGATGGCAGGAATGATGCCGCTATGGCCAAGGGAACATCACTGCACAAGCTAAACCATGCTTTACTCATGATTGATTGCTTCCATCTTTGTGCTAATCAGCCTCTGGGTTGGGTTGGAGTGCAGGACACTTGACTGCCCCTGACCCTCCCAAGTGAGTGATATTAAAGCACAAGAAAGGGAATTCTTTCTGGCACACTCTGCAAGTTAGGTGAAGCAGAGTGTTACTGTCATCTTTGCATCCTCATGGCTGCTTTTAAGTTTTAATGTCTGGATGAAAAAAGTAAGATATTTCTTTTGATAGTTGTTTTTTTTAATATAACCCTTGATATGTTTTTATCAAGAATTAAAAATAATTTTGGTTGCCATCTTAATTAGTGCTACTAGACATTGAACGGTTAAAATCATCCTAAAATGAGTGATGCATGAGAATAAAATTATAAATTCATAGGACTTTGTGCCGGAGAGGAGACGACGTGTCCGGCGACGACGTAGAGAGCCATTGGCGAAGATGGATAAATATATTTTTGTTAATGGTGATTATATCCAAAATACTATTAATCAAAAGTACTACTTTACTTTTCAAAACCAACCAATTTCACTGATAGATATAAACAGAATGCATTATAAAACGTTTTTTTACCTTGTTTGTGTTTGTGTTAGTGGCATGCACCAATATCGGGATTCATAGCATGCATCCCTTAACCAGAGGCGTGAATTGAGTAAGTGAATGAGTGGCATAGTTGCCACTCCTCCTAACCATAAAAGGTATATTATGAGATAAATGATAGAATTAATCTTAACACTAATGGTTCGAAAAAAATTAATATATTATAACATTGTAACACAAATGGATATGTGATTTCCATTAATCTATCTATTGTAGCTAACTACCTCCGTTCATATTATAAGTCGTTTTATATTTTTCAAGTTGAATTTCTCTAATTTTGATAATCTAAAAGAAAAATACTACTGTATTTTACTAATCTTTAGAACGATATACCATCCGGTACGAAATCATTTCATTCAATAGCTAAACCGGAATGAAAAAAAAATAGAATTAACAGGATAGATCGGCACAGCATGTTGCGTGATTAATTGTGGCCGTGCAGCGCAGGCTGGAGACCGTGCAGCTACGCATGTCGGGGGGGCCTGGCCAATTTGTGGGCGCCGCAGATGAGGATGGACCATCTAATCTAACCACGCGATTGACGCTTCCCCAACTAACCAGGAATCTGACGACTGACGACACACGGCAGAAGAAGCAGCCGCCACGCTACGTCACGCTTTATCCATTTCGATTTCTTCCGTTCAGAAATTTCGATTTCTAGTCAGTTTAAGCTTTTGCGCTTAAACCTAAACCGGATCAGTAACACTATATTTCCTTTTGTTTCAAAATATATTGTCTTTTAGTTTTATGCACATGGATTTAGAAGATATGAAAAACACTATAATACCTTTTTATGGGTATGATCAAGCTGTGATTAGATAGATTAATAAGTAATAAATCTAGATGTAGCATGTGTTTTTTTTTACTTTATGTTTAAACTTGAGAACTTCCGTTGCTAAGTTATATGATATATAAAGGGTGTATGGACCATTTTTTTTACTTTATCCATTTGAGTATATTAATGTTACCATATTGCTAAGGTGGAGGTGTATGTGTCAGTTGCAATTCCTGAGAGCTAGCACTATGCATTTTTGAACATATAATATTTGGGATGAATGTGAGTGATCATATTTCCGGCCTAGAGTATGCCTTTTGAGGGAGTAGCTAAGGGTATATGTCGGTGGGAAATCAGTATACTCAGTCACATAACATCCTTTATATTCTTTGTTTGGTGCGTCGATTTTATATCGTTGATTGTTTTTATCAGTGTTATATCTACGATGATGATATATGGTATTATGTTTGTATGGATATCACTTCCTAAATAGCTCATCACGGCAATCAATAAATGCTTTCGTACGGTATAAACAACGAGGTGCTCACAACTATTTGAACCGTGATTTATCTAAAATGCTATTATAAGACATTGAAAAAATCTTGTAGGTTGTATTCTATGAAATGGGGACATATGCATTAGGTGAAACAAGAGTCACATCTAACTTCATGGACATATATTGACACAGATACACTTGTTTATCGATTGTTTTGGCTATACATTTTTCTTTGTATGTGTCCATCTGCCACTATCAGTAGAAGACATTGCAAAATGTCCTTTTTAGGTAAGCCTACTTACATTTGCATGCTGTCAATATGGCATTCTCTCTTTCCTAACCTGATGGTCCAATATGGCAACAGCTCTCTTGTGTCATATCATATATAACACAAGGATCAAATGATTTAAATTTTAAGTACTACTCGTCTTATCAATTACATCTCATTTAATTTAATTTTATCTTATCTCAACCACCTTCCTGCTCCGGTTAATGATCTTTTAAGAAAAACCTAGACCCCCTGTATTATGGAAAAAAAGTACTCCCTCCGTTTTATATTATAATAAATTTTACAGTTTAAAATTTATATAAAATATAGCAACCTAATACTTATAAAAAATGATTTTTACCTTTACTCATACTACCTCACGATTTATTTACTCAATCTTTACCTAACCACTTCTGAGCCCATACTTACCCATCATGAGAAGAATAATATAATCTTTTTACTCATATGCTTAATACGTATGCTCAAGTCTAAAACTCACTGTATTTTATAACAGAGTGAGATGAGTAAAAGTTTTTGCCTATGAGAGATCTAACTTGAATCATAATTGTAATAACGAAGGTCGAGCACAAGATTTTTTAAAAGAGGAATTATGATGTACAACTTGACCAGGGAAGCAATAAAGAGGCAAGACAAACATGTGACCCTTTTCCTTGGAAAGAAAAGCGTGACAATGGCAATGGTATATTTTATAGCAGAAAAAGGGTTGCAAAAAATGAGTGGTACTCCATACACCAACTTTTCTTGCCTTGTTGCATCTTTCTTGTACTCTTGTACTTGTGGACCAAAACTCAGAGAGGAGCTTAATCAAGAATGCCACTAGCACTAGAAGTATATTACTACATGATCCATTAAAAAGTTGGATGCCCCTTGAGTTGACTTGGGTAGGCCAGAGGAAAAGAACAGAGATGCTCCTAAAAATACTCCACCTCACAATATAATATATTTTAGTTCATGAGGAGTACTTTGGTGTTCTACTCTTACCACTAATAATTTATCAAATTTATTTTAAAAATAAATATTTATGAAACGGGAGGAGTAATATACAATGATTGCCGGAGTAATTTAATTCAGAGAACAACGTCCGCTACTATATAGAAGCAGTACTTAGTTTTAGTGACAATACAACTCATAATTAAGATTGTATTGTTGGGTTTCAGTGGCCGGAGCCGTTTGATCACAAAATCGTAGGGTGGAAAATACATTTTTACAGAGATTTTCTTGAAAAATTAAGATAAATCTATTTTCAACTTTTTAACAGTTAGTATTAATTAATCATATACTCTAACGGGGTGTCCTTTTTTGCCCTATTTTGGCTCAGCCTACAATCTACACCCAACGGGCCCTAGGCAATTCAGAACATAAGAGGACAGGAAGTGCATGTGCACTAGTGATGGCTAAACGGGCAGCCCGGCCCATCTAGTGGCATAGTCCGTTTGGCCTAACTACCGTAGCGGGCTAGCCCAACCATGACCCAATGGGTAGCCGTGTCGTGCCTAGTTGTAACATAAAGGAAATAATGTTGTGTTTAATATAACTCTATCTTTAAGATCTATTTTAAATTTAAAGTTTCTAATGAAATATAGTAGCTTAAATTTTTATTTTTAATTTAAAATAGAAATTAAATGACTAAACTAAATATCCTTAAACCTGAGCTGAGCTCTGTATCTAAAATTTCTTAAAGATAGTCACTCTAGATATAAGATTTTTTATTAACAAATTTAACTAACTCGGAAAAAGTTTGAATGTACAAAACCAGGCTAAGCCAGAAATTAATTTACGATGAGTAATTAATTGTCACTCGTCGGCTCCAGGGCTACAAATACCACACCTACCACACGCCCCGCCTGCTTCGTCACTCTCCTCCCAGTCACGCGCGCCGCTGGAGGAAGGAACCTTCCAGAAGCGCCGGATTCCGAGCCCGTGGTCGCCTTCTTCCTCCACTTCGCCGCAGGGCAGGGGTCGCCTGAGGTACTCTTCCTACTGCTACCGCCGCTCCTGATCCAAACCTAACTCGAATCCCACCCACCAAGGTCCTAGGTTTTTTTTTTCCGATCGCGCCTCGTTTCTTCCGTCGAGGAGGGGAGCGCTCCAGCCTCCGGTTTCGCGGGAGCGGCGCGTGCGCTGCTGCCTGGATCTCGGATCGGTGGTGGGGTTTCCTTACTCCCTTCCTTCCCTGTTGGTTTTGCTTGCGTTTGGGTTCTGGCCGATCGTTGCGGCGTCCCGGTGCGCGGTGCGATTTACAGCGATTGCTGGAGCAGCTCGGGCTTAATCGTCTCCCTTCTCGGACGATTGACACGATTGATGCGATGTGCGCAAGCTATTTGCGTGGCTTGTTCAACCGTACGATGCTGTTGAGGAGACGGACTTAGTTGCCAAGTACTCGCAGATGCAGTGGAACTGTTTACTGGAGTAGTGGAGTGACAATTCAAGGCATGCCATCTAGATGTTATCTTTCTGGTTTGCTCATACAGCTGGGGCTCTGGAACATGTTTACAGCGTATGAATGATTAAGCAGGATTCTGTCTGGCCATGATACGTTGGGAGGAGGGATGGCTGTAGATTTGCTGATTTGGGAATGATTGAACTAGCCAAGATGGCCACCATGTTTGTTGTGGCCATTAAACCGTTCTGTGGATTTGCCAGTGTAAGGTTCAGTTCTTCCTCCTGTGGCGATCATTTTTGTCCATTAGAGCCATGTTTTGTTATCCCAGTTAAAAAACAAGAATATTTTGTATGTCTGTAAGCACAAGTTGTGTGTTTATTTAGTATGCTGTCCTGGGCATTTGCTTTATGGTGCGTCTTGGTTTAAATGCTTTACAAAAAATGGATGTTTGGGCTATACGCCCATACTGTTGTCAATATGGCTAGTACTAAAGATGTACATGTTCTGTTGTGTTGCTTGAACATCTTCTCAATCTTTACTAGAAGAATTGGATATAGTTGCAATATATTCTTTCTTGGATTTAGGACCTCCAGGCTGCTTTGACACCATGCTAAGAAAATTTTGCTTTACCTTGTGGAATTTGTTTACAGATCACATAAACAATGGTGAAGGCTGTTGCTGTGCTTGGTAGCAGTGACAGTGTTAAGGGCACTATTTACTTTGTTCAAGAGGGAGATGGTATGTCATCACTCATCACCTCTTCCATGATTGATATGAACTGAATCTTGGTCGGTGCATTATTGAGATTTACATTTACTGGTCTGTTTCATTCTTAGGTCCAACCACTGTGACTGGAAGTGTCTCTGGCCTCAAGCCTGGTTTCCATGGGTTCCATGTGCATGCACTTGGTGACACCACAAATGGCTGCATGTCAACTGGTAACTATTATTGTTATTATCACTTACATTGGCTTGCCTATATGCATGATGAGGATTGATACCAAGTTATCATCTGTTTCATAATGTAGGACCACACTACAATCCTGCGGGGAAAGAGCATGGGGCACCAGAAGATGAGACCCGCCATGCTGGTGATCTTGGAAATGTGACAGCTGGAGAAGATGGTTTGTTCTTCTTCCTTTTATTCTGATCTGTTCCATACCTGTTAATGGACCTATAGGTGGTCATAGCTATGTTCTGACAGAAAAAATAAATTACTTGTGTTCTTGCTGTCCTCAACTGCATTGCTCAATTGTAGTCATAATGTATTATTCTTGTTACTGAGGTGCTATTTCTCTGCTGCTAGGTGTTGCTAACATCAATGTCGTTGATAGTCAGGTAAATAAACATTCATGAAATGAACATTCTCCATATTTGTTGTACAGAACAAAACCACACATCCTCTTATTATTCTGATGTGCATGGAAAAAATTGCTGTGGCAGATTCCACTTATTGGACCAAATTCAATCATTGGCAGAGCTGTTGTTGTACATGCTGACCCTGATGATCTTGGAAAGGGTAATACTGCACACTACTGTTTATGACCACTTTTTTTTGGTGTGTTGTGTACTCTATTTCTTCCTTCTTGCTAAGGAAGGATCTGGATTCAGATAGGTCTATGATGATGACTATAAATTTCTATTTTATGGTTGAAATAAGCAAATTGAATTAGTAGCTGTCATTGTCTGAGTTAACCTTCATTTGATTGTACCAAGATGGAGATTCTTGTGCATTTGTCCTTGAGGATATGTGAACTTTACATGGCACGCTGTAGATTAGTCCATCATGCATGACATATTCCTTTTATGCTTTTATTTTGAGCTGAAGCCGCTATTGGTTAGCTGTCTGATCTTTACCCTGGATGAAGGAAAGCATTAATTTCCACATGGTTCCATCTTACTTTGTCTTATGTGCACTAACACCGTATTCAACCACATTGTTAAATCTAACTACTTGTACGGTGCTTGGCTTGGCTAGAATAGTAGAATCTAGTAATGCACTGTATCAGACATTCTGCTGTTTAATTTTCACCGTACTGTTTATGTTTAGTAAAACTGATTTTTCTAAAAAAGAATCAAGTAATGCATTGCATCAGATATTCTGCTACGCCAGGCAATATTTTAGCTTCAATCTCCTAATCTGTGCACTCCATTGTAAACCCATAATGTATTCCCTGTTTTACGATATTTCCATTCCAGTGATCGATGACATCGGTGCAGCTTACTGAAATTCATTGCTTTTGTTTCTCTTTTAGGTGGGCATGATCTGAGCAAGTCCACTGGAAATGCTGGTGGCCGAGTTGCTTGTGGTAAGTCGAGCCTTCCAAAAATTCTGCTTTCTGACACATTCCGATTTATTCCTCGGTTCCTTTTTGTTCTTACTCTTCTACGGTTCTACCTTTTGAATCCAGGGATCATTGGACTTCAAGGCTGAAGGAAGCTGTCATCTTGTGCCAGCAGCAGTTGGACGACCGACCGGCTGACGTGAACACTCCGAGCTCCTAGCCATTTCGTCTTGCCTGAGAGTGGCTACTCTAAAGTCTGAAACAGTAATAAGCACCTGATCTCAATGCCAGATTTGGTGTATCATTCTGTCGGTCACGTTAGTGGCGCGCAATGAATTGTGTTTTGTTTACCTTAAAACTGAACGTGGACGTGTCATTCGGAGAGTGGCTGCTGAATCGATGTGCTTTTCTTTGAGACGTGGTTGCATTGTTACGTTTTGCTTTTGCAAGTAACGGGGCGCTAATCTGAACTGGCAATCCCCATCGACTCCCACGAGCCGTCCGTCCGGTTTGCTGGTGGGTGGTCGTCGACGCTTCTCGCGGCCTCGGCGATACCCCTCGGTTATCGTGGTTGTAGTTTCGGTTTGGCGGTAGCTGGGCAGGCCGTAAATCGCGCTTATTACGTTGGTAACTGTGGTTATACTCATCAATCCGGTAAATGTTGTTTTGTCAGCCCGATAGTGAGTGTGACCGGAGCTGGCCTGCCCTTTGATGGAACGTGGGTTCTTCAGATTAGTACAGAAATATGTTTAATACGATCATGGATGCTACAGATCGTTGGATCCAAAAAAGAATGGTCAGGGGCATTCCGAGAATCGAACTCGGGACCTCTCGCACCCAAAGCGAGAATCATACCACTAGACCAAATGCCCTGTTTATGTCAGAGTGAATAATAAATTATACATTACAACAATTACAGATGATTACAGACTACAAAGAGAAAGATTACGCTGGTGTTGGAGTGTAGAGTCCACTTGCCTGATAGCAATGGTCTCAACAACGGATACCCGATACGACTTGTCTACTCTTAAGAGCAAATCAGCCATCGTTAACTTGGCTACGACTGCATGCAACCTTCACCCAAGTGACCCAGCAAGCTTCGAGCCGTCAACCCTTTTGTCAAAATGGAGGAGGACAAATCCTGCACATGAGAAGAGAGCATAAGTTACATTGACATGGCCAATGCCCAGCCTGATAAATGGGTAAACCTTGGATAAATGTAGGACCTTCTTTAATTTCTTTTGAAAACCAAATGAGGCACACGGAAACAATGATCAAACGCCGGGAAATTGTAATTTACTATGTTCATGAATAATTATAGGTTTTAACTAAAAGTAGACACACTTTACCTATTAATTTCAAAGTAAGATTTAAATAAACAATTCTAAATATATGCTATTGGTACAATATTTTATATTCTAAATCTAATTATAGAAAATTTATACTATATAATTTTATTATGTAAAAAATATTCTTGGTTAAATCTTACTAGCTCCCTCTGTCTCGCAAAGTCTACCAAATTAACTATTATTAATAAGAAAATAACATTGAAAGTCATAAGCAAGGCAGTTGAGAGATATTGAAAAAATAAAACCTTTTGATTTATGAACCAAAAATACATAAAAATATATGTAACAAAGTCTTTTTAAAACAGGGTGATTACGTATGTACACTTAAAAAATTAGTAAAACGTAAACGTGTACGTCCTTCTCAATAATTGCATGCCTTCTAGAAGGCACCTGCTGCACATGTCAACCCTAGTGCGCTTCTAGAAGGAGGAATCTGGCACCTGCAGTCCGTGTCACACAGCATGCTGTTTAATTTTCTTGTGCAATTTGCATGTCCATCTAGAAAAAGGCACGTACAGGCACAGTAGACACAATACTGTCACGGCTGTTAAGATTTCCAAGTTACCGTATATAAAAAAAACGACACACACGACAGTACAATACTTTATCTATTTAGGACTAATTATTTGTAATTTTATAAGATTAATTAATTAAAATAGGATGGATAGCATTTTTCCTCTCCACGAATCTTACACGACAAATTTCTAACCCTACTTTCAAACTAGAATCATACAGAGCATCTCTAAAAATTATCTAAATATCCACTCTCAATATTATCATATAAGAAACATTCCTAATAAGAATTCACTTTCTAAATCTTTTTAGTCACCAATAGATTCATAATATTATATTTTTTATATTATATTTTTATATTATTGACAAGTTGATCTTAATTGTTATCTCTATTCTCTTGTTTTATGTTATCTTTTATATCACCGACGAATAAAACTGAAAATGATAGAAAACAAAAGGTGCTATGTAAAGTAGGGCTGGTACTATAGATTAGATCATGAACAAGCATACACATAAGCCTTATTAAGTCTTGACCTCCTAAAAAATTCGGTAGCTATCTACAAAGAGATAGCAAAACCAAAAGACTATAAACATATCTCAAGATCCATAAACGCCATATAAGACAAATCATAGGATATGTAATAGATTTGAACCTCTAAAAACTTTATTCGAAAACCCTAAAAACATATCAAATTAAGACGAGAGACGATCTCCTTTCCTCTCGCTGCTGCCAACGAGAAAACGGACTATAGAGGAGGAGAGAGACCGAAAAAGGCAGGAAAAATATTTAAACAGCCAGATCGGTGGGTGTGAATTATTTATTTCTTTTGTAACTCGTAACTCTAAAAGTTACGAATAAACTTAAATATATAGACACGTGCGCGTGCAGATCAGCAGATGATAAGAAGCATTCCCCTGTTTGCATCTCTAGCTCTTCCTCTTCTCCAGTGTCCCTCATGGCTACCGTGCGGCCGCCGGAACTGACCCTTCGCCACTCTCCGCCTCCGGCGCCACCGTCGTCGTCTCCGGTGCAGGCGTCGTCGCCCGCGCAGGCGGCGGTCGTCGCACGGCCGCAGTTGTTGCCGTACACGCGGGCTGTTGATGGCAACTGGCATGGCTGCTGGAAGGAGGGCGTGGCAGAGTCGTGCTGCCCGACGACGGAGGAGGCGGCGAACGCTAGCGTCGTTGGCCTCTCTGACGACAGCGGCAGCGGCGG
>KE371329.1:829183-845581 GCA_000418225.1 Zizania latifolia
CCGCGCGCGCGGCGGGATCCGGTCACCGGGCCGCCATTGCCCGCGCCGAACCCACCGACCGACCAGCCGCCAGCGAGAGAGCTGCTAGGGTTTCCTGGGGCGCCGCCCACCACCACAAGCACAGCGCGCCCCACTCCAGTACTCCACCTCCCTCGCTTCGGCCCTGGCTCCGCGTGCTCCTCCAATGGGGGACGAGATGGGTGGATGCGTGTGGGAGAGAAACCACGAGACAGCGAGTAGTACCACCTCGACGCCGTAGCGTAGCAGCCAGCGGCAGCGGCTCTAGTACTGCGGCGAGTTAAATTTTCCGGTGCGGCGTCCACATCGACCGCGGCCGAGAGGAACCCCGCCCAATGACGCGTGGGACCCAGCCTTGGTGGGGCCCGAGTGTCGGTGAGCGCGGGGGTGGCGAGGAGAGCGGACGGGGGCGAGGCGGGAGCGGTGGGTGGGAACGTGACGGGGTTGATGACGCTAGCGGGACGGGTGGCGCCCGACGGTTGAAAGTTGTGTTGACCTGTGACTACTGTGAGGAGGATGTGGATGTGGATGTGGATGGACTGCGGCGCTCCACAGTCACGACTGTCACTGCCTGCAGCCGCCGTGATTGCGCTCACGTGTGGAATTTAATTATAAGTTACGGCTTGGTTTGTTTTACTCCCACAATTATCATCTCTCCTAGTCCCAAAATTCAAATGTAGAGTGACTTAGTTTATATAAAAGCAAATATTTATAACTTTTAATTATTAATTAAGTGTATATATATAAGCTTAGTGATTCTTATGTTGTGGGTTAGATTTATATTTTAGAGCACTTGCAAATATTGTTAACTTTATAGTTATTGAGGATATATAGCAAAAGAAATTAATAGCCAAAAAAATTACATTAAAAACATGTAAAAAAATTATATATCTTATATCTTCCATTAATCAGAAAATACATCTATCGATAGGACTGAACAAAATAAACTCTAGTCCCAGAATATAAATTTTGGCTACAATCTTTACTTAACTGAATTAACAAGTTTTGGTTACAATCTTTACTTAACCGAATTGATCAAGTAGACCGAAATTGATCATCCGTCCATTCCACCCACCCGACGAAGCCAGCGCCTCGACCACTAACGCCAGCGCCGGTGCTACTACATCTCGCCGAGGCTAACGCCGGCGCCACCTCTCGCCGAGCTGAACGCCCAACGCCGCCGCATCTCGCCGAGGCCGACTTCAGCAGCACCACCGATCGCCGCCTCTTACCGATCTGGTGCCGCGGAGTTGCATGGCCGAGCGCAGCCGTCTGCTACTGCGCCTGTGCTGTGGCTTGGGTGTGGTCGCCGCGGTGATCGATGCTGGTTGTGCCTCTCACCGTGCTCAAGCTGAGAAATGCTGCAACATTTTATTACATGTTGTTCATGTTTACATATATGCTGAAACGCATGTTCGAAAACTTAACCGAAATTTCAGTTAACCAATATGCCGGCCGGTCTCTTATTTTGTGATGCTTAATTTAGGTTCTAATTTACCCTACTATATAATTGACGAGTTGAGAGAGTGGACACATCACTCCTCTGGTAAATCTCAGCCCTTCATCTTTAATCATTTACCATCTGGAAAATCTCAGCCATTTATCTTTACTCTATTGAAAATAAAAATATTAAATCTCAGCCATTCCTTTCAGCGTCTCAGCAAAATTATAGGAGATTATATCGATCTCCTTCCTCCCACATATTTCCATAATGACCAGTCAAGACTTTCTAGATTATCTAGATTATTCCCTTTATAAGATGTATATCTTTCCGTATAATAACTTTATATTTAAATGACTTTCTTAGTGGATGGATATATTTCCGTCTAATAACCTTTCATTTAAAGGACTTTCCTTAGTGGATGGATATCATTCCGATTAAAGACCTTCTATGTAAAGAACTTTCCTTAGTGAGCTGATATATTTTCTTCTAATGACTTTCCTCATATTGAAATCTTTCCTTTTCGATTTAATCTCTTTCCATCTAATGTGAGCGTCATGATCGGAAGTTGCTTTCTTTCTATATGGATGAGTTCCCTATTTTCACAGTGTACACTATAAAAGGGGAGACCCGACCCAAGTAGAACACACTCCTTCTTTCTGCTCGGCAGTCCTACTCCAAAAACTATCCCGATCATTAGTTTCGTTGGAGGAATTTCGAAGGGCTGTCCAAGGGTAGTATAGAAGGCATCCGGAGGGTCGATGTCATCTATCAATTGCTAGGAGATCTACACCAAACAAACGGAGAAGAATAACTACACTTTTCTCATGATTTCTTCATTCCGGTTAGTTTAATGTCTTATTCCGCATAAAGGCTAATCATGAATAGGCTAAGAAATAAGCTAAAATTTATAATTTTTTAATAAATTGATCTTCTCTCGATCCCTCTTGTCGTATCACCGTCGTCGTCCCCTCTCCCTCCCTCGCGCTGCTCCCTGTCCAGCGCAAGGTCGCCGCCTGTGCAGACTGCAGACACCAAATCATGCAGCCTGATGGCTTGAACTGCAAGCAAATATTTTTCTTGTGCTTTTATTTGATTGTTTGACGATATGATAGTTTGATTTACGCCTATAATTATTTTTTGATGCTGCTACAATATTTCTAACTACTAAATTAAAATTCTAAAGAATTCAACTCCTAACTAATAATATAATTGTTTTTTGATTTTCACCGGTGCGTAGCACGGGTACAATACTAGTCTTTAAAGTCCACAAAAAATTTGACCGAACTATCGTAACAAAATTTCAGTACGAGCCTATGTAACTTTCAATTTAAATTTCTTTTAGCTTCAACTAAATTTAAAGAAAAATGTATTAACACTGTGATATCAAATAATTACACCACTAATACATATTTAATGGTGAATTAATAAAAGCAAATTAATACTGTAGTTCTTGGTATATTTTTTCATAAAATTGATAAAAGTCAAAAGCTAAAAAATTAAACTTATAAAAAATCAAACGATAGAATACATTCGTAGCCTTTGACTCCCGTCCATGCAAAGTCCAGTTGAGCCACTATACAACGGTCCGATTGATTTAAGGATAAGATTGGACGGAATAGGACGATCAATTTAATTAAGAACGAGACGACATATGCTATGTGTGGATGAAGAAAACCAATTTCTTGTTTAGTTGGAAGAATATAACTTAAATAGAATAAACCCAAACACCACCAAAAAGAGAACGAGCCCTGTCCACCTGTCCCACGAATCAAACGCGCCCTAAAGAGCCAGTAGCCCAGTATCACGTAGCCCGTCACCACACCACCACTTGCAGACTCGTGGCAGCAACGAGCTGAAGATGACAAGGAGAAAAAGGGCACGATCCCCTGTGATCACAGCTCACAGGAAATGCCTGTACCATTTGGCCACTGACGAGGGGCATAATACAGCAGACAGAGCATGTGAAGTTTCCAATTAATAATGCACTGTGCTTAGAAAAAGGACCTGTCTCAAACCAGCATGGATGCATGGATGGATGGATGGATCGATCAGGACAGCAAAGGCCGTCGTCTTCCCGTGAATTCAAATCCCAGGTTTACATCACACGCACCAGCCGCCACCATGCTGCACAGTGGAGCAAAAGTCCAGTAGAGATAAGCTCGAAAAAACTATCGAGAGGGGACTAATAATATAGGTAAGCAGGAGAGCATCAACAGCATCAGTTCGGAATTTGAGCTGCAGCTCAATTTCCAGTTGCCCACCTGATGAGCATCCAAACACTTTGCTGGACATTTTGACATAACAGTTTCATAAATAATAGCTTTGTAAAAAAATGATCTAATACATGCGGGGAAGGGGATGAACGATAAAGCAGTTCACCTCAACCTTCCAAAATGCAAGGCAAACAGTTAGCCTGAATAAGACAACACTGATGAATGACAAAAAAAACTAGCCCAATTTTCTCTTGTATCAAGTCCATAGTTTCAAACACCTCCTAGCAAACCACTTTTGTCTAACTAAAAGGTCAGTCAGTTGGCTTCTATATTATGTGATCATACTTGCTACCATATATCCCTTAAAATGGCACATCTTGAAGAAAAAAGAGAACTTAGCAATGAATGAATTCAGTTGGCAGACATACATTCTGCAGCAGCACAAAAATTAGTTATACAACATTAAGAAAATAACAACCTTCTCCAGATCCAAACAAGTATTGTACTGATGTTAACCTTTTATGCAAACACAATGGTAAAAGAACAGTTGATATGAAATTGTGGCAAGATATAACTTAGAAGGATATACTTGCAAGGAAAACCATTACATGGCGATCATAACAAGCTGTACAGTACAGAGTAGGCAATAAGATGTCAAGCATAACACCCACTTTATCAACATATTTGATTAAACAGTGTTGAGAACTCCAACCAGATTGCCAGACTAATCTAACGAGAGCTAGAGCTAGAGCTTGATGAGCGGAAAGGCCATAGGAACGAGAACGGGTTCCTTCTCCTCTGACGTCCATTGGTTCTTCCATTGCTACTTGAACTTTGACTTTGGTTGGTTGATCTTGAGCGCGAGCAGCTGGCACCAGTAGAGCTCTGTGGTGGCAACTCATATCGGCAAACCGGACAAGAATTGTGCTGTTCCAGCCAAGGAATTATGCAGTCAGAGTGGTACAAATGCTTGCATGGCATCTCTCTTGCTTCTGACCCCAGTTCAAACTTGTCCTTGCAGACAGGGCAATGCGACTCTCCACTGAGATGCCTCTGTGTGATCTTCACAGTAGGCATAGCATCAATTGAGGACTGAGTGGCAGGTGGTGGCCCTCGCTGATCATTCTGAGTCAATTGCTCAATCAGATCATCCAGCCCAGGTCCGACAAAGTAGTCCGCAATGTTTGCCCTGCGCGTGCCAACACCATGGCGTCCATTGATGAACACATCAAAACCATTGTCCTCTGAGAGATGACCAGGGAGCTGGCCACGGAAGAGCAACCATGGCCCTGAGCCAAACTCCATCTCCAGGTCAGAAAATACGTTTGGCCTTCCTCTGACATCAACTTCCCGATTCATTCCAGCCATACCATGTCTCATCACAGCAGAGATTGCCTCCATGATCCCAAACCTCGGGTCACGATGGAAATCAGGATCCATCCCAACAAAGTGGCTCATGAGGGCATCGACATCGTCCATTTCGGAAACAAACCCAGAATCACAGTAGGGACACTCCATTTCTCGGCCGCGTGGCCTCACCCGCTGCCTACATTGGTAGCACCAGTATGATTGCCTACCTCCTGACATTTCTTCCAATCACAGTACCGCTTCAACAAAATCCAAAGGTGCAGTCGACCTCCTACACACTGCAAAAAAGAATGGCATAACTTCCAAGATCTCGGCGCAACAAATCCACTAGTAATGAGCATAAGCATGTCATTCCATTGCAACTTACATAATCCAAGAAAACTGAATACGTGAACTTACACAATAGTGCCAAGATAGATAGAGAAGTATTACACACACAGGGGCACCTACCATCCAGGATAGGTCCAAATCACTGAACTGAAGAATCAAGGATTACTAAAAAATATTCATCAGCTACCATAAATCCTAGCAAATCCATAGTAATAATTTACTGAAGACTAAAGTAGTTTTCTGCATATATAGAAAGTACGAGAATTTTCGCGTGGCACTTGTTAATGAATAATCATGTTCGTTACTTGTTTAATACGGCAATATTTGACGATTTGTCACTAAAAAGTGGCTGAGCTAATCCCACACAAATCGCAAATAATCAGATAACTTTTGAATGGTAAATCATCATACTTCCCGTCTATACGAGTTAAGACACACAGAAACATGGGAAATTCCCATCATCCAAACTGTTGATCTTTGCCTTTTCAGATATGGATTACTGAACTCCCAATTTCTTTCAGATGCCTCTCGTTTCCCTCATTTCAAAACCAGGGATAGTTTGTGCACACGCCAATAGAAACTTTTATTCGGTTCTATGCTGCCTCACATTGACTTATCCCCAAATAGACAAATCAAATTGGACAAACTACACTGCATGCTGCAACCAGGTAAAATCCAAGAACTGGCTAAATCCCAATAACCAACTGACCGCAGATCACTTGAGACGACTAAAAAGAGGCACCTTTTCCACAAGATTCCCTCCATCCAAAACGAAAAGAAAGGAGAACGGACTCCAGGTACTTAACCCCAAAGATTATGCGGCAAAACGCAAATAAAATTCAATAGAAAAAACACTTAAAAACATGGATCAGCGGTTTCGGGCGGCTCGATTGCGATACCAGAGGAGGGGAGGTGGTGGTGGCGGCGAGGAGGAGCGGGCGACGAAGCGATGCACTCCACCACGAACACGAACAGGAGCGAACAATGGAAGAAGCCAAGAAGGGAGACGGATCCAGAGACCAGGTTTTATACCCACTCGACTCGTCCGGGTCCACCCGCCTGCTCGGTGGTGCGGTGGTGCCCCCGCTCCCCTCCCCTCTGAGGGCCCACCTGGCAGTGTCCGGTGGGACCCCCGGGTAGGCACACGGTGCTCGGCTCCTCAGACCGGGCCCCGCAGCGGCCGCGCGCCCCCCTCGCTTTCCGCGAGATGCTTCGCCCCCGTAGTAGCCCACGCGTGAGGCTTCTGCGCGACCACACTGACACGTGGGGCATAGTGTTCGCAGGGCCCACGTGTCAGTTTGTAGAGAGGTGTCGTTTCGCGTCGGGGATGGGGATGCGGGGGATTTTTTTTAAAAAAATATTCCGAGCCACGGAATACGAGGCCAGATCGGCCGTCGGTGGTTGGAACGGACGGCCGGATGAGGACGTCCCGTCACGTGTGTGCTTCGTCAAGCTGTCGCCTGTCGGGCATAACGATTCCAAATTACTGTCTCCAACCCTCGTTTTTTTAATCTCCTGCAATTATTAGTATTCTTTTATTTATATTTATATAAGAGACAAACTTATCTAACTTTAATAATATTTAAAGAAAAACAACGTTTTCTAGGACATACTTATCTAATTTTGATAATATTTAAAGAAAAAATATATCATACTATTCATACATATTTTATGATAGATTTAATAAAAACACTATTATTAGGCCTATGGCCATGCATACAGCTAGTAAAATACATATGTATATACATTTCTAGATGATATTAGAATTGTATTCTAAAATCATAGGTAGCACAAATCGTATTCTAAAATACATATATCGTGTGCAGTAATTATTAAGCGGTAAGATCTGTTTTAGATGTGAGAAAAAAAACACGATACGAAGCCGAGGCTGGCGAGGTAGGGGCGAAATGCCTCGGCCGTGGCGCCACCGCGCCAGCGCCTCCCCACCACCTCCTTCCACCTCCGCCTCTTCCATCTCGGCGGCCACCGCCACCGCCACCGGCGCCGCCCAGCCGATCGTGGGCACGTGCCCCGACATGTGCACAGGTAACACGCTTCCTCCAAACCTCTCGTGCTCGCGCGAACGATGGCTGCCCATTCGGCGAAGCGGACGGCCGACCGACGGCCCCTCGCGGCTCCGACGCGCACTACCTGTTCGACGAAATCGCGCAATCAGTGATTCGTTACATATGAATTTGTTAACGTTTTAGCCCATGGACACTACCCCTGTTTCTGTTGCAGCGAGCGAGAGAGCGCAGAGGGAGCGACTGAGGGACCTGGCGGTGTTCGAGCGGGTGGGCGGCGACCCTGTGCGGCTGTGCGCACGTCCCCTTCCCTCGCCATGAAGGTGAGCCATCCATTTTCTCCGTATGCACGTGGAGGCCATTCCTGATTTTGAACTTGCCGTTGGACCGGGGTGAAGCCGGTGTCCGGTGATGCATCCTTTTCTGCTTGGATTGTTCTGTCCAAGCAAATGGTCAGGTTAGCTTGGTTCCACATGGTAGTTAGTCTGCTGTCATTGGACTTAATATGGCACTGCATGCGTTTTTGTATGCAACTGTGCATGGATTATATTTTTGCTGAAAGGGAGATCAGCTTTTGGTAAGCATGCGCTGGAGCATAGAATACTTTATGTTAGTTGTAACTAAATTGATTTCAAGGGAGATCAGTTGCATAGGCGACCAGGCTAATAACAGCAATAATGCTGCACCAAATCTGATTTGCACTCGTCTCGTCCATTCACTGCCAGAATTAAGGCAGCTATTTGTGTAACCTTCAAGACACTGGGTGTATGACGCAGTCAGAACCATATTTCTTTTTACTAACTTATCTGATGACAGACAACCCTAACTACCTATATTGCAAGGATGAAAAAGACAGAATGACAGGGTTAGTAATTTATGAAGTAATTATTTTAAACTTGAAATTGTTGTCATGCTTACAGATAAAAGCAAGCAAGTGCAAAAGTTGATTAGGGAAAAATACCTGACATTATTTATTCAGCATGTAATCATTAGGTGGAAAGAGCTTGCATCTCCTAAAATAATGACATCACAATGAGATTTCATGACCTGCAAGTTGAGGTCATAATTTTGGAATTATATTTCAGTAGCAGTTGTTTGGACAGTTAGAATTAATTTTACTTGCTGCTGTTACTTGAGTTTGTCAAGTACTCAAGTTGACAATAATTACATGTAAGAGACACACAACACTAGAAATGGCTAGAAAAATCGTAAAATCTGTGTGCTACACTGGATTTTTACCAACCACATAGGTAGCGGCACCTGAAAATATCATTAAGATTTACAAACAATCTACAGTTTCACTTTTATGTTGTCTGAATGATTTCATCCACTGTCTGTGTTTTAAAAGAATGAACTAAATATTAAAAAATTACGTGAATCTCAATTCCTTTTCCTAACACTTGGTTCCCTGCTAGTTTTGCAGAACTATCTCTTCCACGAGTGTAGTACAGGCATCAGATATACCGTATACGTCCTCTCCCAGTCCTGCGAGAAACAACGGATTTTCTTTTGCATTTATTGGATTCCTCAGGGCATAAGTTTGATAGGACAAGGTCTGTGAGACAAGACCTTAGTATGCAGAACATTGTGAATGACCAAGCAATTCAAATATATGAAGATGTGGTACAGTAACATCACCCATGTTTATATCTTGTTGTATGCAGTATGCACCTCTGAATTTTATGATCTTTATTTATCTGGTTTAGATTGTCGATTCTAGAGTCTAACTTTGGCATTATAGGATCGAACCTCCTTTTCTTCAGATACTCGTATTTTCATGTAATTAGATCACAGAACAACTCAACAACCTTTCCATTATTTTCCTTGCAAGATAATGTTTTATCCTTTTTACATACGATTGAGGCCACGAAATCACTCATGGAAATTTTTATTAGATAAATAAATGATATGCATAAATTGTTCTTCAGATTCTCTCTTTTTCCCCTGGTTTGCTTGCATGGAGAAGCTATGTTTCTTTTCCAGCTATGCATGGATTAGTTCTGTCAGGCATTCTCTACTTGGCATCTGTGGTAGACATTAAGTGGCCTTCTTTGTTCTTCAGATGCTGTTACTTTTTGTTGTTATGCTGGAATATAGTTGCTTCAAACGCAAGCATATATTAACATTCTTCCTCTTCGACAGCATCTAATGCATGCTCCTCACTGCTGCAGACAAAGTTTCATATTCTGTGATTTCTGTCCCATAAAAGATTTGCTAGGTGCTGGATTCTGATGCTTCTTCCATGTGTTACCTAAACATGTAGCAGCTGACGAGGTGCCTTCTTTCTCTGTTTGATATGTATGATATAATTCATAAGAGAAATTCCCACAGCAGTAAAGAGACTGAATATTTTTCCTTCTATGTGGTACTACATTTGGGCTGAAAGATACCTAAAATGGTTTGCCCCCAATTTTTATTGATTTCTAAACAATATTGTATTATTCGCCTAATCCCAATGCTTTCTCCTTGTTCCAGCTAGTAAATGATAGCCTGATTTTCAGTTTGTTGCCAGGTAGATTCACTTTCTCTGTGGTATAACCGCTTACCTGCTTCAATCATACAGTCAAAGGAAATGGTATTTGCTAGAACTATGTTAAGGTAACTTTTATGCATATTGTTTGTATCAATGTAGTTCCTTCATTTTGTCATTTCTCTATGTGCAGTGTAAGTCATATAATTTGGGACAACTTACAAGTACTAGCAGCCAGTGGCGAAGCTAGAGCGAAATGGAGGAGGGTGCAAGAATAAAGAAGGGATAAAATATAATTACCAAACCGAAGAATTCCACAAACAATATTTTAAGAGAAAAAATGAACCAATGAAAAAAATCCAAAACATTACCTTCAACCTTCATCAAATCTATGACCTTGCATTTTCATGAAGCGACGAACCACGGCCTCATTGGTGACTTTCAACGGCTCTTCTTTCTCCACATAGCAATTAAGGCTATTGCTCATATATATATCACCAATGCGATTGCGCAATTCTGTTTTCACAATTTTCATGGCTGAGAAACACTTCTCAACTGTAGCAGTAGCAACAGGTAGCACTAGCACAAGCTTCAAAAGTCGGTAAACCATTGGATAACGTTCTTTTCTAGTCTTCACCATTCTTTGAGAAAGCTCGGCAACAATTTGTAGGTTGGAGAACCTTTCATTAGGGCTTTCCGATTATATATATAACAAATCAGATTAATTGAGAAAGAAATAATACCCAATCAGAAGGGGAGGAGAGGGCGATAGGGCGTCGTGGGCGTGGCGTAGGCAGTCCTGGGCCGCTAGGCGCACTGGCGCAGGGTGGCACTCGCAGGGCGCCGTTTTTTACCGCGACGGCGGCGAGGCGCCAAGGCCGCGAGGGGCTACCGCGGTGGCGCCTGGCGCGACGAGGATCGCCTGCCAGCGGGCGGCGGCGCAGGCGATCGTCAATTCGTCAGATCGTGGCGTGGTGCTGGGCTGCTGGCGGGTGAGGGAGGGGAAATGGCGTGGTGCTAGCGTGGACGCGTGGGCGTGGTGCTGGGCTGCTGGCGGCCTGGTGCAGGCGATTGTGGGCTCCAGACGGGCTACCGCGGTGGCCGGTGACTGGTGGGGCGCAACTGATGCATTTGGGCTGCTGGCTTGGGAAGCTGGGCGTGGGGGGTGCAGCTTGTTAGCCGGGGGGGTGTATAAAGGGCTAAGATGTGGGGTAAGCACTGATTTTTTTTGGGGGGTTTCATCTGCACCCACTACTTACTCTGCTAGCAGCAGAATCATATCTAACTTCTCTCATGTTATCACATCATTCATAAATCATAAGTGATGCATATCTTTTATTTCTATATGTAGTTACTGAGTTTGGATTGGCAGTAGAGTCCTACCAAAAGAAACATCCACAACGTACTCTAGCTTAATCTAGCCGACAGCAGTGATGCAATACAGAGGGCTGCGGGGGCGTTCGAAATCGAGAAGAACAAGTTTCGCTGTCCCACGCTGACAGTGAGATCAAAGAGTGATTCTTTTCAGGATAGAAGCGCAGGGATGACCGTATGAACGGCGCTGCCATTCGCCCAGCCGCCGTCGCCATTCGCCACTTGGAGCATGCTGATGCTGCGCTGCCACATGCTGCATGCCGGAATGGCGCCGCCTCGATCGGCGGCTCGGCGCCGTGGCATTCCAGCCTGCCGATCTGCTAACTGCATGCGGATTTGGCTTAATAAAGTCGTCTATACCTCATCAGCAGCACACAGGAGTTTTGCCGATATTTGTAGTAGACATGTGCCCGGGCTGGAGCCTGGAGGTGTTGCCTGCGCGGGCGGCGGTGAATGGGCGTCGCCTTCCATATTCTCTTGGATCTTTGACCTGGTTTTTTAGTCAGGTTCAGGTTTGGTCGGGTGTAAAAATGGCTAACTCGAACCTATCTCACTCCGTTGTTTACACGTGTGATGGGCTAACACATGTTGCCACCCCTAGTTGTCCGTATGCGCGATGGGCTAACGCTAGAGTACTCGCTTGCCTAACATGCGGAGCGGTTGTTGTGGCGAGGAATCTAAGAACATTTTGAGTGCATAATGTCTATTAATATCTATGCTTATTTACGTCACATGAATATAATTATAGAAATATATAAATAATCTTAATGTATAATGTCTATTAGTGGGGCTAAAAAATATTGTTCCTTTTCTCTCACTTTTCACAGTTGGTCACTTCTGTTTTATACATTGTGTTGAAGACATTTCTTCTCATCAATACAATATATGTCTTCTTATTTTGTGTATTCAGCCTATATCTCATGCAAGAAACTCTCTTTTTCTTCATAATTTTTTTGCAAGGTTTATTCATTAATTATTTGACACATCATTAAAAAAATCTATGTCACAAGTTCATTAATCTATATAGACGCTGTCCAACATGAAGCACTGAGAATGAACTCACATCTTTTAGTATCTACTCCCTCCCTCCTAAAATATAGCTACTCAAGCATTCAAAATTTATTCTAAAATATATCTATTTCTCTACCTACCCATTTATCTTAACCAATTACAATCATCTCTCGTTTAATTTCTAAATATATTACGTGATCAATTAAAATCAGTGATGACTCGGGGGTATGTTTTGCTAACTCTAGTATGATCAATGGTTGGCATTACCAAAAAGTTCTTGCACATTGGATTATTTCAGAGGGTAACGTAACTGAGGCGTCAGTCTGAAATTTTCATGCATGCCATCGACTTCAACAATGAAGGATCTCCTATATTTATGATGGAATTTTGAATGCTTCATGTCAGTTACCGCATAAACAAGAGGATAGCGACATGTTATCTCAGGTAAAACATTTACACCTCTGAACTTGTCACTACAAATTTCTCCAGTAAGTCGAATCTTCAGATGTGCCAAAAATGCACCCAACAAAAATGGGAATCTTCAGGTCAGCATCTACACTAACATCAGTGGATTCTATATGCATGTATATTTGCTATTTAGGCATAGCTTGGCATTGATGCGCTATGCTAGACTGGCCGATGTAACAAAGTAGCTGGTAGATCGGCAGCTGTGTACATCTTTTGGGGAAGAAAAAGACTCCTCAACCTGATTATTCGAGCTGGGAGCCAGCTGAATTCTCTGGAGTCCGCAGCTTGATCATGCATCCTGATGGGCTTCTGCTTGATCATGTACAAGTAGAGGCGTCAAAAGATTCAAAACTGCTGCAATATGAGCAACATATATGTCAGCAGCTCTGGTAGCTCTCGAGTCTCAGTGTGTTTTCAGATGTCCACCTTTTCTTCTTGGAACGCTTTGTACACAAAATCTTTAAAGCGTCTGGAATACTGTTTTGGATCTACTGCTGAAATAGATGTTGGGTCATACTGAAAAGACTTGTATGCATGCTCAAGCTTCTTGCTGATATCATAGTCTTGAAGGATGTCTATAATCCCAAAATATAGTATAACATCATAGAATTCCCCAGTAGGCTCTCCGATAATCAGAGACTCACAGTCGCCCTTTCGTACTGTTAACTCCGCTCTTGTTGGCATGTTTGACCCAAGTTTTATCTTCGAAAACCTGTCAACCCAAATTTTAATGTTAGAACTTGAAGACATCGAGACAGCCAAACTATTTCTTATCACTTATCCGGTATAAATGCAAGGAAAAAGGGAGGTAAAATGGTGATGGTAATGAATGCTGGCCTGTTAGTTTGCTATATTCATCTAGGGCTGTACAGGACAAGTTATGCCAACCTGTTTGAAACCAGCTGAAGGCAAATCATGCAGAGAGTGATATGCTGTCGGCAAAGAAATCCTAAGCCAACCGATTTTGCATTGCATGGGTTGGCAAAACCAGGATTGAACTGCCCTCTTTCTATCCTCATGTGACTATGTTAGTGCTTATCTAGTCCTACCTACTGTTACTCTGTTGAAGTGCATATATTGTTAGATCCAACTAATCCATCAAATAAACAACTTCATGTGTCCAAACAAATGTGGTCTTCATGTAACTTTTAGTTCAGTGGGCTCTGTGGAGACCTACCAGGCAATTGGGGAGTTATAATAAGGCACAGGTGACTAGGTGAGTCAAAGGCTACATATGGTGATGTATATTGAGTTGTCCTAGGATCCCATTGCTATTCTTCCCCTCTTTTCCTACCTTCTTTATCTCCACTCTACTCCCAAATCATGAAGCCCATTGAACATAATGTTACAACCAATGCAAACATCAAGGAAGAATGGGACATCTCAGTACAGAAAATTATAATAGCATGGGCATGCCTGACAAGTATTGAGAACAAGAGCAAGAGAAATCAGTATCTTATTTTACCTGTTTGGATCAGTATCTCCTCTAGACAGGTGAGGTGATGATGCTCTGCTACTATCACTATCAAAGGAACCTTCAACCCATGCACTTTGTAAGGTATACAACAACCATGTCAAAAATTTAAATTGTTTTCATTTTTCATCTTACCTTCACTTGCTAGTATATTTCTTTTATCTCTGAAATGTACACCCACCAAGAGACTGTAATCCATGATGTTTTCCTGCTCAAGAAACTCGCAGTCCTTGTCGACTTGTCTGCTTCAACACATTTAGCTTATACATTTAACACAGCAAGTAAAAATGTGATGATCACTCACTCACCTTAGGAGCTCTTGGTGCCAGTGTTTTTGTAACCGAAAGATAAAGTTAAGATCTAGGTCTTTCAAAGTAGTGTACTCATCAATTTCTGTTTGTGGCTTGTCAGTTGTACGTCCAAGGGATGAACCTTTCAGATCAAAACGCCTATGAATGGAGTAATCAGAACAGAACAGGTTTCCCATGATGACGAAACGAACCTGGGCAATAGTGTAGCAAACAGATGAGCAGGCATGATATATTGATGTGTAGTCTTAGGAAGAATCTACTGGTTAATAAATTAGTGGTAGCATCGACAAACAAATATATACTGAGTTCTGACCTTCTTTTGGTTAGCTCCAGCTAACTTTACACAATGCAGACCAAAAAATTTGGTGACTAAAGTGTTCTCGAATGACCGCACATGATTGTAGTAAGCTTGAATCATCTTAAGAAATATCTACATGATAACAAATGCTTCGTGCATTCAGTACAGAAGTGTCGATTGGCATTGAAATTTAGAAAGCATTTGGACAATGAGAACCACATGACACAAACCTTTACTTCAGACTTCTTCATTGTCTTTATCATGTACTGATCATTGCTTGTAAGATAAAAGAAGCTTCCGCTCTTACCAGGGGATGACAGCTCCCGGAGAGCCTGGTCACCACAAAGGGATAACATATAATCTGCGGCATCAACCTTGAATAACTTGCGCAGCGTCCTGCATTTCAGTTCAGGACAGTTTGCATGTTTAACTGTTGATGAGTATGCATCAGCTAAATGCAGCCATAACACACAAATAAGTCACTGGAACGATGACCAACCGGAACACTTGCGGGCAGTAATCCTTCCATTTGAAATCGCAGGAACTGTGAGGAGGGGTATATTTTGAGCCTTCTGGAGGGAACCTTGTCCATACTTTCTCCTTTGGGTCAAAAGCTGATGACTTCAGATCAAGCGTGATAGGGCCTTGCTTTCCTACTGCATGTCTATTGCGCGGGAAAAATATTATTGCACAGATAAATTCATTTTGAAACGTCATAAATAGATGCATTCTAGAATAATAAGTTATATATCTACTTAAGGGGGAAAATATGCAAGTATGCTTTTGGCCCACAGTAGATACTGTTTGTTATCATGCTTTACTCTATATGACTTGATGGCAACCATTCAACAACTGTTAAATTGCTGTTGATAAATTCACAAGAAAAGATTGAATATCTTGTGACATTATGATCACTGCCCTTATCTGAATTCTGAAATGCCATATAGCATGGCCTCCAGCATAAGTTGTCCAACCGAAAAAAACATTTGGCTTATACCAGGCTAGGCCATAAACTTTGGGACTGCGAGCATCTCACATTTCCATCTGCATCCATCCTACCTTAGACTTCAGATAGGATCGTTACAACATAAACGAAGAGGCGGATTTAGATAATAAGAAATTAAGAATCCTCTCTTTGTCGTCAAATTCCAATTAATCACCAGACCACCGCTATTTCAGCTTGTAATCATTAAACAAATGCACATGCTGGGTATTGAATTTGTTTTGAATTTTCCGGCGTATCGCTTCCTATATGTGCAAACAATTATTTTCAAAAAATTCCACGAGCATAGCAGGAAGGGGGGTAAACCCATTTAGCTCGTCATTGAAAAAGTAGAAAACTTTTCACCTTCCTAACAAAAATGCAAATTTGTCTGCACGGTCGACTGGTAATGCCATTGCATTAGACGAAATGCGCAATCAGCATGCATTTTGATTAGAAATCCGTGCAGCAGGAAGAAATTTGGATGTTGAGCACCGGGATCATTCAAGAAACACACCTGATGCCGAGCTGGAGGTTGAGCATAAGCTCGTAATTCTTGTGGCCCTTGGCGATGGTCTCGCCCTGCCGCCGCGGCCCGCGCGACCTGCCGCCG
>KE371329.1:870448-890392 GCA_000418225.1 Zizania latifolia
TCTCCTTCCGTAGCTTCCCGTGCCTTTGTGGGCTGGTTCGTCCGGATCCAGATCTGGGCGGGGTTCGGGGCGTCCAGGCGCGATCGCTTTTGGATCTGTGGTTTTTTTGCTGGTTCTCTCGTGGGGTTCCGCTATGTCCAGATGATTGGATTTTGCGCAGCGAGTGCAGATTTCGGGGTCGTGTCGATTGAAACTCGCAAGTTAGGCGTGGTATCGGGTTGTTTTATTGCTGTTGTCATAGATGAATCATGAATGAACTGAATTCTCTGATCCATTTCAGAGCTTCGACTGGAATTAGTTGATCTGAGTGCTGTATTTGTTTAACGTGTTGTGACATAATCAATCTGGTGCTTCGTAAGCCAGAATTACCATCTGGATGTGCATATGTTTACCTCAAACATACTAGACCATGGAACATTTATACATGCTTTTAGGCTCTGGTGTATACTAAGTTATTAAGACCAAAACTCAAATGCCGCTGTAGAACTTGCACACCGTTGCTATTAAACATCTATTTTGTGTGTGGATGTTTGTGCACAAAATATTAATAACAACATATTCAATATGTTGGAATACATTTTGTCATTTTGTGCATATGCTGGAAATGCACATTGTTTTGCCAAAAAAGGGAAATAAAAACATATCCACTACATTATACAGAGAGCACATACTCACAAATTATAGAGATAAATAAACATCTTGTTATTTGATATAAACTATAAACATCATGTTTGCACTATTGTGCTAATTTTGAAAGCGTACTCATGCTTTTACAATTATATTAGTTGAGGGATACGTATGCTAGGTAGCAAGACATATTGGAACATGTAGCCTGTTAATCAGTAATTCAGTAAATGTACCTTTAGTGCATTCATAGCAAAAAAAATATTGTTCTTGTCCACAGGAACAAAATTATGATCCTAAGGTTTTCACGCCAGTGAAGTTTCTTATTTGTTTTTACTTTCAGCAAGCTGTTCTTTTTGCAATTTCTGATATATGAGTTACGTTGGAAATATGTTTTGCAGGACAAGAGAAAAGATGCTGTCAAAAAAGTTATCGCTGCTATGACTGTTGGAAAAGATGTTTCATCTTTGTTCACTGATGTTGTGAACTGCATGCAGACCGAGAACTTGGAGCTGAAGAAATTAGTATATTTATATCTTATTAACTATGCTAAAAGTCAACCTGACCTTGCCATACTTGCCGTAAACACATTCGTGAAGGTATTAAATTATAGTCATACTTGCAATAAGCCTTCATGCTGAAAAAAGAGGCTTATATGATGAAACATGACCTTGTCATAGCAGCTAACCAGATGATTGATGAAATGAAACTTCTACAGGATTCGCAAGATCCAAATCCACTGATTCGTGCTTTAGCTGTTAGGACAATGGGTTGCATCCGTGTGGACAAAATCACAGAGTATCTATGTGATCCTCTTCAAAGATGCCTCAAGGTATATTTTTGTTGTGTCTAAAACACATTTTCAGTTAAGCTGGCTGCTTTCATCTAACCAAGTGCATATTTGGGTCTTGAATTGTCCCCACAGGATGATGATCCATATGTGCGGAAGACTGCAGCTATTTGTGTTGCTAAGCTATATGATATAAATGCTGAGCTAGTTGAGGACAGAGGATTTCTAGAGGCCCTTAAAGACTTAATATCTGACAATAATCCTATGGTAGTTGCCAATGCTGTTGCTGCACTTGCAGAGATTCAGGACAGCAGTGCTCGCCCAATCTTTGAAATCACCAGTCATACCCTGTCAAAGCTTCTGACTGCTCTAAATGAATGCACAGAGTATGATGCACCTATTGCTGTATTGGGTTTCAAATCTCTTTCGGTATTAAAAATGTACCCCACTTAACATATTTGGTGTGTGTGCAGATGGGGCCAGGTTTTCATTTTGGATTCTCTGTCAAGGTACAAAGCAGCAGATGCCAGGGAAGCAGAAAATATAGTTGAACGAGTTACACCCCGTCTCCAACATGCAAATTGTGCTGTTGTTCTTTCTGCTGTAAAGGTGCGTTATTACCTGATTCACTTGTATTAAAAAGTACAATGGTTTTAGACAGGTTCTTGTACAGTTCGTATTTTTTGTATGCAATAATCATATGTCGATATATTATGAAGTGTATTGAGTACTGACCTTTAAAGCTTCTTTAGAATATTAGTGGTACTGCGAAGTCCTTAGTGCATGAGTAGCAGAGTGGGATTTTTCTTTTCTTAGGACAAAAAAGAAAAAGAAAAATTAATGCACAGACAAGTCCTCAGCAGCATCCACTCTTTGTTTTTCATTTATGTCTGTTCTTTTCATTCATTATGATATTTAACCTCTTGACTATCACCTTTATACCAGATGGAAACTTTTGTTTATGCCATATTTTTTCTGCATGTAGATAATCCTTTTACAAATGGAGCTCATTACTAGCACGGACGTTGTCCGGAATCTCTGTAAGAAAATGGCACCCCCTCTTGTTACACTTCTGTCAGCAGAGCCTGAGATTCAGTATGTAGCGTTAAGGAACATCAATCTGATTGTTCAAAAAAGGCCTACAATACTCGCACATGAAATTAAGGTGATATATTTTCTTCCTCATTTGAGCTAATCTTTTCCAATAATCATGCAAATGTTTTATTAACCCCAACAGATTTTTCTGGCAACAGGTCTTCTTTTGCAAGTATAATGACCCGATATATGTTAAGATGGAAAAGTTGGAGATTATGATAAAACTTGCCTCGGACCGAAACATAGATCAGGTAGAAAATCTTCTAATCTTTTATGTTAGTATTGTATGTAGCACATATTAATTGGAGTGGAAGACTTTTTTCAACTTGATTTTTCTGCTTCTGTATTGGTTTCACACGTAGAAGGAAGTGGGGAAATTTAACAAAAGAAAACATTGATGGACGAGAGGCTCAATACATTATTACATCAGTTTAAAAAATTGGATTCGCTTGCTAAACTGTTCTGAGCATTTTACTCCTTTTGGAGTGGATTCTCCCCCTGCAAATTTCCTTCAAGAAGCTAACAGAGCTCCTTCTATAGGTTCTATTGGAATTCAAAGAGTATGCCACAGAGGTGGATGTTGACTTTGTTCGGAAAGCTGTCCGTGCTATTGGAAGATGTGCAATTAAGTTGGAGAGAGCTGCTGAAAGGTGTATCAGTGTTTTGCTTGAGCTGATTAAGATAAAAGTTAATTATGTTGTGCAGGAGGCTATAATTGTTATCAAGGATATTTTCAGACGCTACCCTAATACGTGAGTACTGTGGCATGACAGCTCAGCATTCTATATTTTGTAATGAACTAATCAAATTTATTATTAGTTTTACTCAAGAAATGCATTTATTTAAGAAAAAAATAATTGTTTTCTTGCCAAATATGCAGGTACGAGTCAATCATTGCAACACTCTGTGAAAGTCTAGATACCTTAGATGAACCAGAGGCTAAGGTCTTATTCTATGAGAACAGTCTAGGCAATCTATTGCATTTTTTGTTCACTTACATGTTTATTTTTCTCCAGGCATCAATGATTTGGATAATTGGAGAATATGCTGAAAGAATTGATAATGCCGATGAACTTCTTGAGAGCTTCTTGGAAACATTCCCAGAAGAGCCAGCATTAGTTCAATTGCAGTTGCTAACGGCAACGGTTAAATTGTTCCTTAAAAAACCAACTGAAGGGCCCCAACAGATGATACAGGTTGCAATTCTCAGCTGCTTATCTGCATACTTGTGTACTTAGTATTGCTTAAAGTTTGTTGGGCATGGGATAACTTTTGTCTTGGTCTGTCTTTTGCCACCGAAATTTTACCGAATCCATAGTTATTAAGGCAATGTTTGGTTGCTTAGATATCCCTGGATAGGATAGAGTCATCTTATCCAGTCAATTGTTTGGATAGAGGGTAATGGTGAATAGAATAACCACTTAGAGGAATATTCCTTTAATATGCTGGATGGAGGGATTAAAAAAAATGTTGGATCAATACTGGATGAGATAATGTGTTATCTTCTGATTGGTTGGGGTGTGTTTAATTTTTCGTTTACAAATATTTAAATGATTTTTTCTCCTAAATCATTTATCCAATTTATGATCCGATTATATTCATTACAATTTAATCTATAAAACATGATCTCATATAATTATATTTTAGTTAGTATATATATGACAAGTGGGCCTAAATTATATAAATCCAACCAAACAAAAATTGTCTTATCTCATCCATCTAACCAAACACCTAATATGTATCATCACATCCATAAATCTATGGATGGTTATATCCTATCAATGTTTGCCTTTAAACCAAACACTACTAAGGCATCACCATGACGATAAGGCGGTCTCAGGGACTAAGACATCTCACCGCCTTAGCCCCTCGCCTTAGCCAAGAAAGGAGAGGGAGGGGAAGAAAGGGACCTCCTGCTTCAGCTGCTCCACCACAGCCATGGCTGCGGCGCTTGGATGGGAGAAGCGGCGGTGGCGGCTGATGCACTTGGAGAGGTGGCAGCTGCTGCTGTGGGAAACCCTAACTTGCTGCTGTTGGGAAATTCCTTTATATATTGACTCCTTGTTGGGCTGGGCCAGGCTGGCTTTGGGGGAGGTATCTAGGGACTGGATTGGAGTTACACATTTATATAGATGGGCTGTTGGACTGGGCATTAAATGTGCTGTTACACTGGGTTTTAAATATGCTACTGCGATTTTACTTTTTTTTTTTTCATTTTGTAAGGCGTCACCTCGCCTTACCGCTTAAAAGGTAAGGCGTGACCGAATCCCTTATTTACTACTCATTGTCTCACTGACATTGTGGGTTTGGTGCCTATATGTTAGAGGAATCACTTGAATCTCAGTGGCAGATAAGGAATTTCCCCCAAAACAAAAGTTAGAATAGACATTTTTGTGTTGATGTAGAGGCACAATATATACACATTTTTCAATCGATTGATCAATTTTTTCAAATGAATAGTTGCTTCTTCCTATAAGCATGATTGGCCCACTATTATTTCTTTATTTCATTCTCATAATAAAGAATCCTGTTTAATGCCTAATCTGCAATAACTATTTCAAGTAGGCTGTTCTCAATAACGCAACAGTTGAAACAGACAATCCTGATTTGCGGGACCGAGCTTATATATACTGGCGACTTCTTTCTACCGATCCTGAGGTATAATATCTTTACCTCGTCTTATTCATGTTTTGTTAGGTAGCAATGTGACCATTTATTTATGCTTGGCTTTCTGCAGGCAGCAAAAGATGTAGTTCTGGCAGAAAAACCTGTGATCAGTGATGATTCCAACCAGCTTGACTCTTCACTCCTTGATGACCTGCTAGCAAATATTTCTACCCTTTCATCAGTTTATCACAAGCCTCCAGAAGCATTTGTCAGCCGTGTTAAGACGGCTCCTAAGGCTGATGATGAGGAATTTGCTGATACAGCTGAAACAGGATATTCAGGGTCACCATCTCAGGGAGTTGATGGGGCATCACCTTCCTCTAGTGCTGGCACTTCTTCGCATGTACCAGTGAAGCAGCCAGCAGCTGCAGCCCCAGCTGCTCCTGCTCCAATGCCAGACCTCCTTGGTGATTTGATGGGTATGGATAATGCCATTGTTCCTGTTGATGAGCCAACAGCACCATCAGGGTCAGTAAAATCTTGTGTTTTTGCTAAGGTGTCCTTTTTGCATATTCATCTTATATGGCTAGGACAGGGTTTTGACCATACTGCTTCTTTTGCAGCCCTCCCCTACCTGTCTTATTGCCTTCAACCACTGGCCAGGGACTGCAGATCAGCGCACAACTAGCGCGACGCGATGGCCAAATATTTTATGATATATCTTTTGAGAATGGTACTCAGGCAATGCTAGATGGATTCATGATTCAGTTTAACAAGAATACCTTTGGCCTTGCAGCTGGTGGACCACTTCAGGTGTCATGATGACTATATTGTACAAGTAAATAATCATTTTTTTTAAATTCAGTTACATGTACTGAACTTGGTGCTCTTCTGTGGATAAGGTTCCTCCACTGCAACCTGGGGCCTCAGCCAGGGCACTACTACCTATGGTACTGTTCCAGAATATCTCCCCTGGACCACCAAGCTTAGTACTGCAGGTTGCTGTGAAAAATAATCAGCAACCTGTGTGGTACTTCAATGACAGAAGTCATCTGCATGTCTTCTTTGGTGAAGATGGGAAAATGGAACGAACAAGTTTTCTTGAGGTAAAAGCTAATAGGCGTGATATTACATTATTTGCACTAGTAGTCAATTTAATTTACCTAGTAGTTTTATGTTTTTTGGATGGCTTTGAGTGTTTATAGAATTTCTGAGAGCTCTTGTGATTCTCTTGCAGGCCTGGAAATCTTTGCCTGATGGCAATGAATTTTCTAAAGACTTCCCAAGTTCTGTCATCAACAGCATAGATGGTACCATTGAACACCTTGCAGCATCAAATGTGTTCTTTATTGCCAAGAGGAAAAATGCAAACAAGGATGTTCTGTATATGTCTGCGAAGATTCCACGTGGAATTCCCTTCCTGATAGAGATTACTGCTCCAGTTGGTGTTCCTGGTGTGAAGTGTGCTGTCAAAACTCCAAGTCCGGAGATGGTGCCTCTTTTCTTTGAAGCCATGGAGGGCCTTCTCAAGTGATACCAAACCGAAGGATTATTATCCTTCCCAATTGATCAGTTGATGAGCTACTGTAGGTGTGGATGCGGCATTATTTCACCGGAGCAGGTGTGAATTGTATTTGTTGTTTTTGTATTGTTAGATCACTATTTAAACTGCTAGTCCCCTGGTTTCAAAGTATTTCGCCACCAATACTCAACATGGCCATTCTGTCTGCATAATTTGTATATCTTGCCCTGTTGGACTTGAACATTTCTTCTTTTTATGCCATAGCATACGAAATATAAGTAGCTTCTGAACTCCAAAGTAGTTGATGCGGTACAGATATCAGTTACTAACTTCTATATTGTTTGAGTTGCCTGAGGCTTGAGCAATGATAGGGGTGATGTCATTCTACGTTCACCCTATCCCTAAATGATCTCTAAATTGATTATAGTTTGAATGTATTAAGAATATATTTTAGAAATAAGGTTCATACTGCACCAAACTATGTAGGTCTAAATATGAACTTTATTTCTAAAATATATTCTTAATATCTAAAACAATCAACATTTTATAAATGCCACTTAAAATATGAATATATTAATATAACTTTTATACAGTAAATGTATTTGTAATTTGAGTAATTATTGATCAAAATTTATAAATCTTGATCTTTTCGAAATATTACCATGCCATATATTTTTCTACTCCACAAAACTCCACCAATATTGTCTCAACACAGCAAGTCTTAGACCTAATAAAGAATGAAGAGTCATCCATAGGCGAAGCCCCATTGTGCACTGCCCACTCAAAAAAAAAGTTATTACAATTATGATAACCCGATTCAAAAAATTACAGATATAGACAGAATTAGACCTCTGTCAACAGTTCTCCTTGTCGATCGTTGAACTCTATAGAAGAAAAAATTCATGTCGACCTTCGAATAGTCGATAGAAAACAATTTTTTCCTGTCGGCCAACCAACTATCGACAAGATGAGCAAAAGAATGCACGCAGCACGAGGAAAGCAAGGCGTTCAGTGCAACAGAACAGGTGCATGGGGGCTGGTGCATGTAACAAAAGAAAAGGCGGCACGTGAGCTGGCAGGAGCTGGCGCATGCAGGAAAAGAAAAAAGTTGCATCGGGTCGCCTGGCGGGCGGCGGCATGGGCATGCGGCTGGCGCGTGCGAACAACGATTTTATTTAAGTGTTAATGTTTTTTACGCCACCGTTATTTGTTAATTCTTGTTGATTTGTCAAATATACTATTAATATTCGTCTATTTGTCAGTATGCCATTATTATTTTATGATACTTTCTCTGGTGCCATTTTGTACGCTTTCAGCGCATACGGACCCACCTGCAGTGCTCACATTTTCTGTATTGCCAATCCTGCTCCTTCTTCCTTATGCAGCTCGACGGGATCCTCGAATCTTACACACGGTGATCCAGGCCTCATGATAAGTGGAGACGGATCACGCAGAGCTCAACTCCGACTAGATCAGAGCGTCGTCCTCCATGAGGAAATTTCCACAAGAAACAACAAGCGCAAACAGCGATGCTATACCAGAACACAGGAGAACCCACATTCGCAAGCAAATCGCATGGACCAAGCAATCCAAACAATCAAAAAGAAAAGAAGCAAGAACCAGGAAAGTTAAGTCACACAACAGTTTTCACATCAACGATGTCGGCACCGATCGTTCTTCATCCCATAGCAGAAACAAAGCAACAAAAGGAAGCACAAACGATTGGATCTTTGAAGCACACAAGCACGTGGCTGCTGTGCTGCCATGCGTCGAGCCCGACGCCGAGCACGGGCGGCGTCTGCAGCGGGCCACCGGAGGAACCGCAGAGCGCTGTTGGGTTATGAGGAGGCTACGCTAGGATTAAATTCAAAATTTTTACCCCGTTTACCTAGGAACTATGTGTGTAATGGGATTATAGATCATAACCTCTAGTCACGAAACGCGCCAGGACAGCGGAAGTAGAGTTGATGAAGCACGCTCTCGATCGGCTCCGCTCAGTTTCGTCCGTTCGTCGATGATAAAGACGACGTAGTCTGGCGATCTCCACAGGAAGATCAGCACCGCAGTAGCAACGGCGCCTCTACGGTATCCACACGTACAGAGACAGGATCACTTCACGCCGGTATGCTAGTACAACGTGAGAAGTTAGGGGAGAGATGACTACAACCGGTGTAGCCAGGAGAGGTGGTCGTTAGGGTTAGGTTGAAGCAACAGCAGCCAACAGTCTCTTTCCCCTAGCCTCTCCTCTCCTTATATAGAGCCCTCTCATAGGTCTTTCATCAGTATTAAAGCCCAACAGATCTAATTTGTTCGTCTGGCCCGAAACTTTCAAAAATACCCTTCTGTACGAATTTATTTCTGTTCGGAACTTCCGGACCCGGAACTTTCGGTCCAACCGGAACTTCCAAATATAACATTCTGTATCGAATTTATTTCAATCCGGAAGTTCCGATTCCACCCGAAACTTCCGGTTCGTCCAGAATACATCTCTCAGGCAGGCCCGAAACTTCCGGTCCAACCAAAACTTTCGGTTCCTCCAGAAACTAAAACTAGGGCTGGTCCGGAACTTCCGGTTACACCAGAACTCAGAGCTTTCTTTTTCCCCATAATTCTCTTGGGCATATTTCTATCAATCTCTCACTTGCACAAGAGCCAATTCTTGCAAGCTTTAAAATCCCATCCCCTTAAGCCTGTGACCCGATAGGTTCATATACAAACGGCCCCTACCCGAAAACCCTTTCCGGATCACAAATCAATAGCGGTACCTAGCAGCACATATTGACCCCCGAAAATATACAAAATCAAAATCATATTTTCTGAACCTTGATATACTCACACACCAATCCCTTTACCACACGATATCAGTCAAGCTCAATGTGAGATTCGTGCCACCCTTGTGATAGCTCGACACTTCACTCGATCAAGTAGTGGATTAATCATTGTTAACTCTTTAATCATATTGATATGGCCATAAACTTTTCTAATCCAACTATCTCGAGGGGCCTAGAGATGTCTCTCCCGTTATTTAGGAGGGGTAAATTTCATCTTGACCGCTCACATCCCACGACATGTTTCATAACACATCCGAAAGCAACCTTTATAACTACCTAGTTATGGAATAGCGTTTGGAAGCCTCTAAGTACGTCACTACACATTCTGAAATCAATGACGATCTCATGTCTAAGGATTCTGCAGGTATACCATTTGAGAACAACTGATGGCACATTCAAAATAACAATCCTAGCAGTATCTCAAAGTGCGTCTATCTAACACCATGTTCACTAACATATGTCCACATTACTGATTTGATATCTCCATATCTATGATCCGTGAAATATGATCATCAATCAGTTAAATGTGCTAATCTATGAATCATCACTGTCCCACATGATGATATGAGATTAGGAATCATTTAGAATAACATCATTACAAAACAAAGAGTTTCACAAACAAGTCACATACTTGCTGATCAATGTAAAAGATATTTATTCAGGGAACAAGATAACCAATTATCCAAAATACATTAGCATAGACATGACACTTTTTCTCACATACACTAGATTCAATCGCGTAAGTATCTAAGACCCATAGAGCTTAAGTGCGTCTCATGCTTGGGCTATTAGAGAGGCTTTGTCAACGGATTGACAATGTTTAAATCCGTATATACCATGCATATCTTTACATCACCTCTATCTATGATCTCTCGGATGAGGTGATAGCGCTGTAGTATATGCTTCGACTTCTGGTACGACCTAGGCTCCTTGGCTTGCGCAATAGCACCACTATTATCACAATAGAGGTCTACTGCACTAGACGCACTAGGAAAAACTCCCAGCTCAGAAACAAATTTTCTGATCCAAACAGCCTCCTTCGCAGCTTCAGAAGCTGCAATGTACTCAGCCTCCGTTGTTGAATCTGCAACCGTTTCTTGCTTGGAACTCTTCCAACTCACTGCGCCTCCATTGAGGCAAAACACAAATCTAAACTACGATCGCGAATCGTCCTTGTTAGTTTGGAAGCTTGCATCGGTGTAACTATTTACAACGATCTCTTCCTCACCTCTATAGACTAGGAACATATCCTCAGTTCTTCTCAAGTACTTAAGGATACTCTTTACTATCGCCCAGTGACTTTCATCCGGGTTTGATTGGTATCTGCTTGTAATACTTAGAGCATAAGAAACATCTAGGCGTGTACAAAGCATGGCATACATAATGTATTCGATTGCGGAGGCATACGGGATCGAACTCATCTTCTCCAGCTCATCAGGCGTCGAAGGACACTGACTCTTACTGATCGTAACACCATGTGACATTGACAGAAAATCTTTCTTAGAATTCTGCATATTGAACCGTTTCAATACCTTGTTAATGTACATGTTTTGGCTTAATCCAATTAGCCTTCTCGACCTATCTCTATAGATCTTTATACCCAAAATGTATGGTGCCTCTTCAAGATCTTTCATTGAGAAACTTTTTCTTAACGAAGATTTAACAGCATCGAGCATTGAAATATCATTTCCGATCAACAATATGTCATCTACATATAAGACCAGAAATACAAATACGCTCCTACTAGCCTTTTTGTAAATACAAGGCTCTTCTTCATTCTTGATGAAACTAAACCCTTTGATCACTTTATCAAAACGAAGATTCCAACTTCGAGAAGCTTGCTTTAGCCCATCAATGGACCTTTACAGCTTGCAAATTTTTCTAGCATTCTTTGGATTATCAAAACTTTCAGGCTGTGTCATGTACACATCCTCACTTAGATTTCTATTTAGAAAAGCTATTTTGACATCCATTTGCCATATCTCATAGTCATAATATACGGCAATTGCTAGGATGATCCGAATAGACTTTAGCATTACGACGGGTGAAAACGTTTCATCATAATCAACACCTTGAATATGTCTGAAATCTTTCGCCACCAATCGTGTCTTATAGATGTGAACATTTCCATCAACGTCTATCTTTTTCTTGAAAATCCATTTACACTCAATAGTTTTTATACCATCAGGTGGATCGACCAAGCTTTAAACTTGATTCTCTCGCATGGATTCTAACTCGGATCTTATGGCTCTAAGCTATTTCTCAGAGCCTGGTCCCATAACTGCTTTCGAATAGGTCTTAGGTTCATCTGATGGAAATATGCCCAAGAAAATTCTGGAGGAACCAGAAATTCTGGCTTAAGGCCGGAAGTTCCGGGTTCTGGAGCATCCGAAAGTTCCAGTTAGACCAGAAGTTTTAGGCCAGCCCCAGTTTTAGTTTCAATTTCTGGAGGAACCGAAGTTCCGGGCATGCCTGAAAGGAGAATTCTGCACGAACCGGAAGTTCCGGGTGGAACCAGAACTTCCGGGTCAAAATAAATTCGATACAGAATATTATTTTCGGAAGTTTCAGTTGGACCGAAAGTTCTGGGTGCAGAAGTTCCGGTTAGGCTAGAAGTTCCGGTGTTCGGAAATTCCGATTAGGACCGAAAGTTCTGAACAGAAATAAATTCGTACAGAATGTTATTTTCGGACGTTTCGGTTAGGACCGGAACTTCCGGGCCAGACGAACAGATTAGATCTCTTGTGATTTAATACTGATTAAAGGCCTATGAGAGGGCACTATATAAGGAGAGGAGGGGCTAGGACGAAAAGGCTGCTGTTGATTCAATCTAACCCTAGCCGCCACCTCTCCTGACTATACCGGTTGTGGCCATCTCTCCCCTGATCTCTCGCGTGGTACTAGCATACCGGCTTGTGGTGATCCCGTCCCTATACGTGTGGATACCGTATAGGCGCCGCTACTACTACTATGTTGATCTTCCCGTGGAGATCACCGGACTACATCAACTTCATCGTCGATGAACGGACGGAGCTGGGCAGAGTTCTTCGAGGACGCGCTTCACCAACTCATCTTCCGCTGCACTAGCGTGTTTCACGTTAGAGGTAAACAATCTATGATCTCATTACACGTATAGTTCCTAGACGAACGGGGTAAATTTTTTGAAATTAACGCTAGCGTAACCTCCCCATAACCCAACAATAATACGTCGCACTGCCTAGTGGTTAAAAATGCAAACCACTCGAGCGCACGACTCAACCTTTCCGACCGATGTGGAGCTGGTGTCTCGACAACAGGTTCTGCAATATCTTGCATATCGAGTTGTGGTTCAGTAGGAGCTGAAACACTTTCTAGTGGTTCTCGAACCTCTTCGAGTCGCACCGTGCTCCCACTAACCTGTTTTTTGAGAAACTCTTTCTTCAGAAAGACACAATTCCGGACGACAAACACTTTGCCTTATTTCCGGTTATAAAAGCAATATCCTTTGGTTTCCCTAGAATATCTCACAAAGAAGCATTTATCAGATTTGAGAGTGAGCTTGTCAGACTTTAAATGTTTTACATAGGTCTCACAACCCCATATCTTTAGAAAAGACAACCCGGGACCCTTCCCAGTCCATATCTCATATGGTGTTCTCTCTATAGATTTAGATGGAACTCTATTTAATGTAAAAGAAGCAGTTTCTAGAGCAAATCCTCAAAAGGACAATGAAAGATCAGATTGACTCATCATTGATCGGACCATGTCCAACAAAGTTTGGTTCCTCCGCTCGGACACCCCATTCCATTGAGCTGTGCCTGGTGAAGTCAGCTGTGAAACAATTCCACACTACTTTAGATGATCATTAAACTCATGGCTCAAATATTCACCTCCACGATCAGATCATAGAAATTTAATTATCTTGCCTGTATGATTTTGTACCTCATTCTAAAACTCCTTAAACTTTTCAAAGGATTCTGACTTATGCCTCATTAAGTAGATGTAACTAAATCTACTAAAGTCGTCGGTAAAAGTAATGAAGTACTGAAATCCACCTCTAGCTGTAGAACTCATTGGTCCACATACATCAATATATACAGTGGCCAACAATTTATTTGCCCTCCACTTTGACCCGTGAAAGACGTCTTAGTCATTTTGCCAAGTAAACAAGACTTGCATGTATCAAATGATTCGAAATCAAATGACTCCAGAAGTCCATCTTTATGGAGCTTCTACATGCGTTTTTCATTTATATGACCTAAACGACAATGCCAAACATAGGTGTGATTCAAATCATTAAGCTTAGACCTTTTCGTATTAATGTTATAAATATATTTATCCTCAAGATTTAGAATATATAAATCATTCAATAATGGACAAACACCATAGAGCATACCATCCGAAAATATCGAACAACACTTGTTCTTTATTACGAATTCAAAACCGTCTTCCTCTAAACATGAAGAAGAGATAATGTTTCTGCCCAAGGTAGGAATGAAATAACAATTGTTCAAAATTCCAAAACTAATCCTGAGGGTAGCGATAAAGAATAAACGCCGACGACCAACGCAGCAACTTTTGCACCATTGCCGACGTAGACATCCAACTCGCCTCTTGCGCACTTTCTTGTCCTATTCAGTCCCTACAACGATTTGCAAATATGAATCATTGATCCGGTATCAAATACCCACAAATCACTTGCACGAGTAGCAAGATTAATTTTAATAACATTTATACCTGAAGTAGAAGTCACACTTCTCTTCTTTTTCTTGAGTTCTTCCAAATACAACTTGCAATTCCTCCGCCAATAGCCAGTCTTATGACAGTGGTGGCAAGTGTCAGAAGTAGCAGGACCAGTTTTGGACTTTCCAGCCGGTTTAGACTTAGAGCTCGAGATTACATCTGAAGCTTTAGCATTTCCCTTGCGTTTTCTCTTTTTGCTATCCTTCTGAACCATCATCACATGACTAGAATTCTTTTTAATACTATCCTCAGCAGTCTTTAGCATCCCATGCAATTTAGCCATACTTTTCTCCATGCTGTTCATATGAAAATTTAAAATGAACAGCTCGAAGCTCACAGAGAGCGACTGGAGAATCACATCCGTGGCCAAATCTTGGTCAAGGAGAAAACCAAGTTTTTTCAGGCTCTCAATATAACTAATCATCTTGATTACATGAGGACTGATTGGGCTGCCTTCCGCCAACTTGCACGCAAATAAAGACTTTGAGATATTGTACCTCTTAGTCCGTGCTAGGTTCTCAAACATGTCTTTAAGTCCTATGATCATAACGTAGGCATCCATGTCCTTATATTACTTCTGAAGCTCAGAGGACATACAGGCAAGCATGAGACATCTGACATCAATCGAATCGTTGGTGTGCTTCTCATAAGCCCGCCGATCCGTGGTAGATGCATCATCTTTTGGTTCATCAGGATGGGGCTCCTCTAGAACATATTCCTTTTTCTCTTGTTTGAGAACAATTCTAAGTTTCTATACCAATCAATAAAGTTTGTCCAGAAAACTTTTCCTTTTCAAGAATTGATCACAAATTAAAAGTTGAAGTGTTCTTAGCAGTATGTGCCATGATCTATAACAAAAATACAAGGCTCAGTACTATGCTATGTGAATCTTCTATGAAATAAAAGTTGCTCCACTATGTGTAAAATAATCGTTTTCCCTCTAACGACACATAGTGAGACAAGATCCATATTCAACTGACTCCTAGTGAGCTTTGGCATCACTACTAGAATATTAGTGACATAAGTAAGCAACAACTTGCTAATCATATCTTATGTGACTCTTGTTCCTCCAAAAACTGAAACTGGGGTTGGTCCGAAACTTCTGGTTACACCAGAACCTGGAACTTCCGGCCTCAGACCAGAACTTTCGGTTCCCCCAGAATTCTCTTGGGCATATTTCCATCAAGCGCCACGTCGTAGCCGTCCACCTCGTCGCCATCGTTGTCCAGCTTATGCACGTCGTGGCCGGAGAAGTGGAGCACCAGGGAGTCGCCGGAGCGGCACCCCTCCACCAGCCACGGCACCGCCCTGGTCCTCTCCTTCTCCCCCTCCTGTTATGTCCTGTACTGGTGCTCACATTAGTGATGGGTCTGCGTGGGTCGCAGAGCTCGAGGGAAGGGACTTTGCGGATGATTCCGAGGACGGATCTGCGGGTGCGGCCATCGGGGACGCCGGCGGTGAGGGGCCTGGCGGAGGAGGAGGAAGAGGAGCCGAGTTTTCTTGGCAGCGGTTTGGGGCCACGGGTCTTTGGAGGGGCCTCAACGGCGAGGAGGAGTGCCCCATCGGCGCAGTGTCCGTGCTGGCGCGCGCGCACTGGGGAAGGAGGAGGAGGGCGAGGCCAGCTAGCGTTGTGCGGCTGAAGTCCGCCGACGACATGCGCGCGGGCGAAGCAGCACCGGTTGGGCGAGGTAAAGGAAGAAGAAGAGGAGTAGGATTGGCAATACGAAAAAGTCGATGCCTGCAGGTGGGCCCGTAGCCGCCGCGCGTGTATAAAATGGCACGAAAGAATGGATCGTGGAATAGTAATGACATATCAACAAATAGGTAAATATTAATGGTATATCTGATGAATCGGCAAATAACGGTGGCACAGAAGTAATTGACCATTTTATCTAGTTATCCAACGTTCGACAAGAAAAAAATTTCAGACCTTTTTTCCTGTCCATGTCAACAGTTGTCAGAGGATTATTTCTGTAATTATTTGAATCGGGTACCAGAAATATAATTTCAAAAAAACGTATTATTTTAAAAAATCCAGATTTTGATGGTATATGTAACCCTCAGCTTAATATAATCCCTCACAGTCCAATCAGCAGCTCAAATAAAAAAGTCAACCTATATCAGTCTAATTTCATACCCTCTATTTTGTTCTAGCATACAAGGAAATGAATCTTTTCAGGTGACAAGCAAGGGACCAAGCAAATTTTCAGCAGGACAGAAGGAAATTTTCCTGGAAAGTACAGATTCAGATGAGAAGAGTAGGTCGCAACTGAGCAAAATTTTGTACACGGTACATGTAAACAATACATGCCGGAATATTTCACAGGCGTTTTATATCAAGGTGCTACAACTTGCAAAGTAAGTTCGACAGCATGTTTCTGCCAGAACTGCAGAATAGTGCTGACAACAGGTCAAGTCAACGCCTCAGTCCAGCTCCATCGCATTATCTTGTGCCCTGCTTCTGCAAGACCAAATCTTTATCGTTCTATCATGTGACACGGTCACAATCTGCTGTCCATCTGCGCATGATACACACAAACCACCAATTAGTAACTCAGGTAACATGTTTGTATCTTTTGCAAGTGGATGACATGACAATACGTCCCCTTGGAAAACATGACGAGACAACCAAATGAATATTTCACCTAATATACCCATTCATATAGTTTACATCTTTTAGGAATAATGATCGATAGTCCAGCCATGGTGATACATTGTGCACGAAATAAGTTGTGGAAGAACAGAGTTAGAAAGAATGAAAGATTAATCAGAGTGGACAACTGGCAATAACATATTGTCATATTCAACAAAGGATGAAAAGAAACAGGGCGGTTGTGACACCATGCATAAACAACCAAATGGTGGGACAGATAGCATACATACATGATCAAAGATGCGCTTGATTTTTTTCTAAATATATGCAATTTTACAAGGATCGTGTCATACAATGGTATAGATCTATAGGGTTATAAATACATACTTGCAGTGCCACAAATAAAATAATTAACTTTGGTTCAAACAGTTTCCAGTAGCATGACTGCTCCAAACAACTGCAGCTAGGCTAGAGATTAGAATGTTGATAATGGCTAAGAAAATCTAAATGCACAACTGCACATGGAATTTGTTTTAGCACAACCAAATGATGTATGACCAACTTGATTTTCACTTTTCAGAATGGACAAACAAAAGGGCTAATATTTGGTGTTCTAAAAAGGAAAAGACACCCAAGTATAATTCATGCACAAAAAAAAAGATAAAAGCTGCTTAAGCAAGTAGTTACCTCCACTAATATCCAAACTAGTAACCTTCGACTCATGGCCCACCAAACTTTTAATTGGTTTGTAATCCCGAGATGACCACAGCTGAAAAACAATGAAATATATCAGAGATTAGAAAGTTATATAGCATAAAAGAAATAAACTAACTTAAATGTCATATTACTATTAGACATACCGCTGCTTTGGTATCATAGGATGATGTTGCTAAATAATAACCCTCTTGGGGTTCAAACTTGACATGTGAGATAAGACTCTTATGTGCTGGTATAGAGTATAACATTCTTTTAGTCCTCAAATCCCATATTCGACAGAAATTGTCTTCACTTCCAGTTGCAACCAGATAACCGTTAGGGGAGAAGCTCACTCCTAGGACCTGTAGAACGTAAAATCATGTTGCATATATAAAAAAGTAATTACATTTCCAGTACAAATATGTGTAACCACAAACCAAGCAACAAAGAGCAGCTTTGCCCCCCTAATAGCATGAAACTTGAATGGACATTAACAAATGGATTTGAAGATTGATGATATCAACTTACAGGCTTCACATGTCCCATGAGTGTGCAGTACAATCTTCCTGATCTTAGATCCCAAACCCGAGCATATGCATCAAGACCACAAGATGCAGCTAAAGAACCATCTGGGTGAAAGCTAACTCCATAGACGCTTCTACCATGCCCTTCTTGTAGTAGAAGTTCCTTTCCAGTGTTAACATCCCACAGTCTCCATGTCTTGTCAAAGCTAGCTGTACCAAGGTACTTTCCAGATGGATGAAAAGCAAGGCGAGCAAGACGATCCAGGTGACCATCAAAGGACGTTAAAAGTGACCCATCGGTCTTCCATAGTTTGGCAGTTTTATCAGCCGAGGCTGTTGCTAAGCAGTCATCAACTGGTGAAAAGGCAACATCAGTTGCACGTTCTGTATGACCTTTCAGAGTTGCAATTTTAGTTATTTGTGGCATACTCCATACTTTGATCATCCCACTCCATGAACTACAAAACAGAAACAAATAGTTAATATTTACTGAAAAGGAAGCACGAACAATAGAGCATAAGCTTCAATAATAAGGTTTGAGATCAAGGAAAGAAAGGTCACCAAACAGGCAAACAAGTAACAAACAACTAGTTGCAAACTTGCACATGACATCAATAACAAAGAAAAAGTAATATAAATAAGCTATTCAACTTAGGTTACCAAAATAACTACGTGCATGCTACCCGCCTAGCATATTTGGAACACTAGAATAATCTCACTTCTGTTACAGACAATTCTGCACACTGAAAAGTGCAACAGATGATAGACTGCTCAAAATGAGGCTAACACATATGCAGGATACCATCATCCATCTACTCAAAGGAGGAAATGCTAGCTGCCCAATCATGTCAAATACTAAACTTCTAGTTTAAAAATCGCACAACAAAAAATGATTCATTCTGCTCAACAGTTCATTGAAAACAAAGAATTTTGTTACGACAATACCAGAATTCCATATCACTTAATGATGAAGTATTTACAATTGCCGTTTGAACGAGTGCTAGCTACACTTGGGCCATGGCCCAATGTAAAGCTTTCATGACAGCAATGCTGAAGCAGAATTGCATGGATCAATGCACCTGAGTAAAATACTAAAATTTTTGGAGAAACATGAAACATCTGCCATAAATTGCAGCGATTCGGTGTGTGTTCAGTCATTGAATCATTGCCATTCTGAGACTTAGAACAACATCTAGCATGTACTCAATTGATATGCTCAACCAAGACAATTTAAGAGAGTTACCAAACCCAAAATTGAGAACTATCTGAAAATTGACTGCAATCTGACAACCTTAGGCACGCATTACTCCACTATCTATGTCACGCAAACATAAAACCACATGTGATTCGGCATGATTAAGTGGTCGTACCTTGTTGCGAGCATTGATGCATCTCGAGAGAAGGAGCAGCCAGTGAGGGGGCGGTCATCTCCAATCTCGCTGCACTCAAGCACGAAGTCCTCCGCCTGCTTCACGACAAGGTTGGCCTCTGCATCAGGGTCCTCGTCGGGATCGTCATAGCGGCGCTTGGTCCGCTCGATCCTGGCCTTGGCGCGGGGCAGCGAGTACTGGGCGATGTTGACGCGCGCCTTGAGCAGCTCCTGCGTGCCCTCGGTGAAGAAGGGGTACTGGATCTGCTCTTCCTCCTCCTCGGCGCCCGCGGCGCCCTGCTCGTCCTCCTGCGCGCGGAGGAGGCGGTCGAACTGGCCCTCAGCCTCGAGGCCGACCATGAGGGCGCGCAGGCGGTCCCGGCGCTCCATCTCGCGCTCGCCGAAGAACGTCACGGGTTCGCCGAGCCGGCGGAGGCGCGCGCGCACGGCAGAGTCGTTGGTGGGCACGGCCATAGCGTAGGCGCGCCGGCGCTGGAGCAGCTCCTGCACGGCGCGCTCGTGGCGCTCCCGTGCGGCCCGGTGGTCATCGGAGACCTCGTACTCAGCCTCG
>KE371329.1:892885-907508 GCA_000418225.1 Zizania latifolia
CAGCCTTCAAAACTGTGCTGTGAGTAACCACAAGCACCTTCCTTTCAATTTCAATACACCAATCCTGACAAGTCTTCACAGTTCTACTATTCATTACTACACTATCTAAGAATCTATTATTAGTGGCATGAACCTAACATAAGTGAATGCAGTGTTTCAATACGAAGAAGAGTAGCATTGCACCCATTCAGCTTTATATTTTCTCCAGTGTGACGATTCATATCTTCACAAACTTTCTCATAGCGACTAATGTTGTACACATGCGAAGTGCATTATAATTGGCACACATAAGCATTCACATCAATGAGGCTCCTACAATTGACTGGGCAGCAATGAGTGATCTCACGAAATGGAACTCAATGAGCAACCAACCTTCTCCAGGATAATTTTGCTTTTGATCAGAAGTAAACCACTGTATCTTCCAAACATGCGAGACAATGCAGAAAAGAAAAAAGAAAAAATGCAGTGTATCTGTATCGAGGTTCCTCACCCTCTTGCGGTCCCCGATTCGCTTCCGCCTCTCCTTCTCCTGCAAAATCTTCTGCGCCTCCTTTCTCCTCTTCTTCTTCCTCTTGTGAAACCCGGTCACGAAATCCCTAGAATACCAGAGATTCCACACAGCTCGGTAAAATATTCCGTGCTACTCGCATCAGAAAACCGCACGGCCGCGAGCTACGCGGGCCGAAATCCCGCATCAGAAAATCAAAGAAGGATTGCGCAACGGAGAGTGGCGCGAGAGGAGCTGTACTGGACCTGAGGGCCTTCTTGTCGAGGGTGACGGAGAGGGCCTTGTTCTTGAGGGAGCGCTTATTGATGTGCTTCGGCACCATCACCGTCGGCATCTGCCCCACGACCACGTCCTCCGCCTCCGAATCCGACCCCGCCATCTCCTCCCCGTACTCCTCCTCTTCCACCTCCTCTTCCTCCCACGCCATGGCCACGGAGTTGGCTCGCTCTTTTTTCTCCAAGTGAGAGACGAGGCCGCGCCGCCGCCGCTTTTGGTGGCCAGCAGCGGAAGGGGCAACCGGGAACTAGGTTAGAGATCACGTGCGGGCCGCGTGATCGACTCTTCCCGGTTGATTAAAGGAAGTTTTGCAGTTATGCCCTTATAAAATTGTAGCATTCATAACGACGCTCCGCGACGAAAGCATCTGTCCCGAATTATTTATAAGTTCATGGTTTTTGGTGCACACGCCAAATAAAGCATAGAATGTGAGACAAGTTAACAAAAAAACATTGATACTACAATTCTCTCAAAACATTTATAAGTTAAATCTCAGTAATATTGAGGGTTATTTTCATCTATCTTCAAACATCTGACATCAATATTATTGGGAACAATATAGGCTAGATATTAGTGTAATCATTCACACGGTAACTATGAGTACATATAACAATGGTTAATTATGTGGGCAACTTATTCGAATACCATTGGCATTCTCCTAGTCAACATGGCAAGTTGGACAACTGACATACTCAAAACTTATGAATACTATGATGCATTTCTCAACCCCTAATGATGTATTGTCGACACTTCTTATGTCGTCCCTGAGTTCATATTAGACTAATTCTTGTTTGATGCATATATAGTTTACCATCAAGATATGCTCGGTTTTGTTTTTCCTCCCTAGTTTGGCCATGTCTTGTTGCCACCGATGTCAACATAGCCATCTTCCATCGATAACGAAGTAGAGGCTAACTATCAGTGTCATGGATATAGGAGTACCTTAGGACCTTCCTAAATTGAGCAGTACATATGTTTTACCCATGCTTAATTATTAGATGGCATGGCCACGTAGCATTATACCAAGGCCCACCTACGAAAGCTTTTTCCTCTAGTGATAGAATGACTCTCCTTACCATGACCAAGTTAGACGTGGTCATGCAGGATGATTGACCAAAATGGCAACCTAATCACGCTAGGCAAGCCCATGTGGAACAACACCAACCACCTATCATGCTCATGAGTTTGGACCAATGTTTAAGAAGGCACTAGTCGAGCGGTGCCCTAGTGCTTGGTACCTGGCGCCTAGCGCCTAGGCGATGCCTAGGTTCTGTTAGGTAGTAGGTGAAAGACAACAACTACTAGTCACAATAATCAACAATCCACAAGAATGGTCATGTATATATGGACTCGCTATCAAGATTAGACCCAAATTTTGTACTTATCGTCATAGTGAAGCTCAACATTCCACAAGAACGTGTTCATTGAATCACTGTTCACTTGCTTGCTCAAACTCCCTAGGTTGGCCGCCACAGTGATTACAAAATACTCGGCGATGGAGCTCGGTGGCGCCGCAGAGAAGAGTGTGCCACGAGGTCAGCGGTGGAGGAGCATGGCAGCAGCGTAGCGGCTAGGGACAAGTGGACGATGAGGCGCCGCGAGGACAAGGTCAACGACGAGCGAATTGATGAAACCCTAGCCAAGCCTTGCTCCTTCGGTACCCGCTAGATTGGCTCAATTCTTATACCCCCTCAGAGGACAAGGTCAACGGCGAGCGAATTGATGAAACCCTAGCCAAGCCTTGCTCCTTCGAGTACTCGCTAGATTGGCTCAATTCTTATACCCCCTCCGCGCGTGCCTCAGTCCTTCGAGCCTAGGCGCCACAATTGACCACCTAGTAGCATGGCCATTGAGCTTGCCGCCGACCATCAAATCATGGCGCTGACCTCCCACCTAGCACCCAATCGCTGCCTAGGTGTCGCCTAATGCCGATTTTTAGAACACTGGTTGGAACTGTTCGATTGTAAAGAGGAATAGTATATTAGATTGATATGAGACTGATGTGTGATACATTGAGCCTCAGAGACGGTATATATAGAAGTACAAGTGAAGAAATAAGATAGAATCCATAATCCTATATACTCTAACAGGAACATGCATTATCTAAATATGAACAAGATTTGCAATTGCAAGTACAGTAGCGATAGTTAATATGCTTCCAAGAACAAGTGAAAGATTAGATCAGTCTTCAGAACTGGTTGCCTGTTCATTATCACACAGTTCTTTGGATTCTCTTCAGTTATGACTTATGAGTTATGATACAGATTCCAGTAAGATAGTGAAGGATCATGGTTCCAGCTTCCGTCCAAAAGAACCACCACCAAGGCAGTGATCAATCAGAATATCAGAGGAGAGCGGCACCTGACAACAACTAAAAACATACACAGCTGAAAAAGTCTGAATAATTAACATTAGACTGCTTGCCATTGCACATCAGATATTAAACAGGAGTGCGCACTACATTCTTCATCCCCCTCTTTTTGATTCTTTCCTGGACACTAGCTGAACATAACTTACAAAGCAACACTAAACAAAGGTCTCATTTTGTTCTTCCTTTTTTGGGGGTCATTTTTGTTTACTATACAAAAGGAAACTAGTAATCCTACTTAGTACTTAGTAGACAACTCAGACATGAGCAGACCACAACAGCAAGCAGCAGCCGGGAGCAAGCAACGCTGCGGCGCAAAGACGCAGCTGGCTTTGCTCAATTGTTGTCTTCCCCATCATGATGGAGCTAGCCATCCCAACCTAGCGAGGCTGGTGGATGACACGGGGCGCGCCACCGCTCCTCGGGCTGCCGGCGTACTTGGTGGCCTTCTCGGAGTGACGGGACTTCTCCTGGAACCCCCTCGGAGCGTCGCCGCCCTTGGGAGAGGCCATGCTCAGCGCCTTGAGCACTGCATCTACACACGCACACACATGGACAAGCCGATGAGATCACTGCAATCCTCATTTCATTTCAGTATTTCATCTTTGAGCCACAGGCTGCAGGTGATGCCAGTGAGTGAGTCATACCAGTCTTGACTGCGGCGGCGAGCGGCTGCACGGGCTCGACGACCAGGAAGCCGTTGTCTTGGGGCTGGCCATAGAATAGGTCGTCGTCGTCGAAGGCGTCGTCAGGGAGGAGGCCGGCAAGGTCGTCGTCGTCGTTGAAGGCGAGTGAGTCGGCCATCTCGTCGAGCTGCTGGTGCTCGTGGAACCAGTGGTCGCGGAACCAGGCGGTGGTCTTGACGAGGTCCCACCACTGCGGCGAGAAGTCCTCCACCTGCTGGAACGCCGCCGGGACGAAGAGCGGCGCGTCCGGGTTCAGCGACGACACCACCATGGCGCTCATGCTTGCTTCCCCCTCCTCTTTCTTCCTCCTCTTCTCTGTCCAGGCCAGATCAGGCGGATCAGAGACAGCAAAAAAACAAACAAAAGGGACAAATCGGTTCTCGCAGAGGGCGACGCAAAAGCCCCAATTTTTACACAAGAAACCACCGTAAACCGCGAAAGGAAAGAATCCCCGATCCGAAAGATCCGTGGGCTCTCGCGGAAGCGCAGATCGAGAGAGATCAACTACAGCAGCAAGCGAGCTCGGCTCAAAACTAAACCTTTGGGTCTTTGACAGATTCACCAACACGCAGATCTGAGCGAATAAAGCCTCACTCGTTCGATCCTGGCATCTAGCTCACCTTTTTCTCCTCGGGCGATGACGAGTGGAGCAGCTGCGCAGGAAGGGAAAATATCCGTGGATGCGAGGAAACTGGGGACTGCGCGGAGGGGAGTGGGTGGGCGAGTGGTCAGTGGAGTGATGGGTAGCGGAGGCGAAGTGGGCACTGAATTTATAGCCGGAGCCGGAGGAGGAGGAAGCTGCGAGCGAGGCGGGCCGGGACGCGTAGCGAGGCAGCTTCCGGCCGGGCGGGTCGCGCCGCGCCACTCGTGCGCTGCGCGCGTGCACGGTCGATTTCTGGATTTTTTTCGAATATAATAATTTTTTTAAAAAAAAAACTGATTGTTTTCCAAATAATAGTAGCCAGTCTGTATTCCGATCATCGATCGGCACCGTCGAAAGTGTATAAAAATCACGTCGGCGATCGGATTGCCGATTGGCTGTCGGGAGCAGACACACGGTCAACGATAGGATAGGACTGACTACTGGTTTGCTTGGCCACGTGTCGATGGAGGGAGAGCACGTGTGCTACATGCCTCGGGAAGTGTGCTGTGTAGGAGTAGACGTCGGTTGAGGACCTGAGGAAATGTTAGACTTGTTTGCTACCGATCGCCTGATCGGTAACATTTTTGGTGATTAAAATATAATTTTAGCTTCATATATATATATATAAACTAAAGAACTAATTAACTATATTTGTAATACATAAAAGTATATTTAAAATATCAATAATTAAGAAACATGGAGGAGTATAAAACAGAGGATAAGGTGAAGTGAAATGTCAATAATCGGACGGTTGATTGGAGGTCAGTGAGCAGTCAGAATACCGACCGGCTGCTACGCGTGTAATATTATTATTAAAAAAAAATCCCCAATTTCTCACGCGCAACGCGCGACGGAATTACAGTGCAGATAGCGGAGTGCGTCAGTGCAAGTAGACTGCAGTGGAGTGGAGTGGACCGAGTAAGACGTAGCGAGCTGACCACTGACCAGATGCATACATTGGCCGCAGAAGTGGCGTCCCGGTGCGAACTGAAATCTGGATCATTAGATTCGTCGAAAGGAAGTGTTTGTGTCACTGTATTCGTTGGCAGTGTAGAGAGTATGCTACGGTTCGAAGTTTGATGAAATTTTGCTTTAGTTTTGCGAGTTTCGAGCATTTCAAACCAGCAAAAGGACAAAAGCTAAATGTTATGAATTTTTCTTGAGATTCATTCAGATCTTATGATTTTTTTCTATCGTTGGTCGAAAATTTACCTTTAAGTGAAATTGTAAACCCTGGCGGGCGCTAGCCAAAGCTAAATGCATGGCCTGAAATTTTCTTTTTTCTGTGGGGGGATGAACAATCATAATGCCAACAGCTTTACATCACAGTGATCAACTAACGCATGCCTATGGTTTTAGCTTATACATCTAGCTTAAGTTTTAACCCTCAAACTAATTATTCAATTAGTCAAACATTTTATGATCTACCGTATTATCTACCCTACAAAAACCTGCTTTGTCACCTGGCCCACGTGTAGATAAAAGAAAAGGTAGCGACATGGAGACATATATAATAGACATAATCCTCTCAGCTTTTGCCCATAAACAATGATTGATATCTGAAACGTGATAATCGCTCAACATGTTGAGAGATGTGTACCATTGGGATTATTTATTTCGTGATTATTGGAACTAACACACCCTTTTGCGCGCATTTGCCACTCGTATAGGTGTGATGCAAGGATAAATTTCTATCAACCTTATAAAATACATGTAAAAATACGCACACGTCTGTAAGCTGATTTATACATCAAAAGATAAATCTAATATATATAATTATACATCTATAACTCCACCACCATCGAACCTTAGTTCCCTTTGTTTGTGTTAATACTCCATCCGAAATTCTAAACAACATTACTCATTATTTGTTTTGGTTATACGGGGCCAGAGTTAACAAAATTATGGGTTGGACTAACGGCTGGTCGGTCGTTGATTAGCGGTAGCTTGTCTGTTTACTGTCAAATCAGCACAATATCAAGGCTAATTGAGTCGTCATTGTCGTTTAGCCACAATTGTGTAAGAAACTCGAACAAATTGATAGAATTCTCGGACTGAATTCTCTTCAGTAGAGCCGCCGTCAGCCTTCTCCAGATGATCATCGATAACAATACAAGGGTTCTGTTCAGGTTTTTTATACTCACGCCACACGTACAGCCCATTAGCGACAATTATATTCAGTGGATCCATTCCGGCCCAGTTAAACGAACATTCCCCCTCCTCTGTCTGTTCCTGCGCTCGCCAGTTGTGCTGCCATTGTCCTGGTTCTGTAGTGAATCCGGCAAGGATGTTGAGCTCTTCACCATTGGCCTCCTGACAACCGCCCCTCCTTGAGAACTGGCTTGCCCCCAAGCCAGCGTCTGCGGGAATCTTGTCTGTATCTTACCCAAGCTCTCCCATGTTGCATCGGCTTCCAGCTCATGAGCCCACTGCACCAAAACCTGAACAATGTTAGACTTACCTTCAGACTGAATGCAATAGTCCAGGAACCGTCGGGGTTGTTGTCCAACTGAGTTGTCCTGCTCAGGAGGCTGAAACCCTTGAGCTCTTTTCAACTGAGACACACGGAAAACTAGATGGATGGAGCTGTTGTTAGGGAGTTGCAATTTGTATGTGACCGAACCCATCCTGGCAATGACTTGAAAGGGTCCAAAATAGCGGAAGGAAAGTTTATGGTTGGCCTGCCTTGCTAATGAAGTCTGGACGTAGGGTTGCAGCTTAAGATAGACCCATTCACCAACTTGGAATTCTCGGAAACTATGATGTTTATCAGCTTGTTGCTTCATGTGCTGCTGGGCTCGGTGTAGGTGCTGCTTGAGCAATTGAGCAATCATTTTCCTATCAGCTAGCCATTCTGCAAGATCCGGCACTGCACAGGAATTATGGCTGATTCCAAGCTGGCTAGGAGGATACCCATATAACACTTCAAAAGGAGTTTTATGCAGTGATGAGTGATGACAAGTGTTGTACCAGTATTCTGCCAGTGGGGCATGCATGAGTAAAGCATATGAGATAAATCTCTAGACATTGGTTGACACGTTCGATTTGCCCATTAGTTTGTGGGTAGTATGCAGTGCTTAAATGCAGTTTGGTACCTGAGAGCTCAAACAATTGCTGCCAAAACTGATTGGTGAAGATCTTATCCCTGTCTAAAATAATTAGACTTGGAAGGTCGTGAAGCTTATAGACATTGTTCATGTATGCCTTAGCCACCTCATAAATTGTAAATGGATGCCGCATTGGAACAAAATGGTTGTACTTTGAAAACTTATCGACAACCACTAGTATGCAATCATAACCACCAGACCGCGATAAGCCTTCAATGAAGTTCATAGTGACTACTTGCCATGCTCCTTCAGGTACTGGTAAAGGCTGCAGAAGCCCTAGATATTTGGACCTATCAGGCTTGGCTTGTTGACAAACCGCACAGTTCAACAACTGCATTTTGATCATGTGCTTCATGCCCTTCCAAGCAAACAAGTTTTTAATTCTCTAGTAGGTCACCGGGAATCCAGAATGACCCCCAACCGGGCTAGCGTGCAATGAGTCCACCAGCTTGTTCTGCAAATTCAGATTGTCTCCAATCCAAATTCTATTTTTGTAGCGAATCACTCCATCAGTAAGCGTATAATCTTTATGAGAAGATGAGTCAATACACAGATCAATTAGAAGTTGTTTAGTGAACGAGTCATGCTGATATCCCTGCACCACTTCGGTGAGCCACTGAGGATGACAACTTGATACTGAATTTGCTTCAACTGAATCACCGTTGTCCCTTCTGGACAGGGCATCTGCAACAGCGTTTGTGGACCCCCGTCGGTAACAAATCTTGTATTGTAGTCCAAGCAGTCTGATGTACGCTTTTTGCTGCCACGGCGTCATCAACCGTTGCTCAGTGAGATGAGTCAAGCTACGATGGTCAATGAGGATGATAAACTCTCCTTGCTGTAGGTATGATCTCCAATGATCCACAGCCAACAAAATTGCGAGACACTCCTTTTCATACGTGGATAACCCCTTAGTTCTTGGACCCAATGCCCTGCTAACATAAGCAATCAGATGATTGTCTTGCGAGAGCACTGCTCCAATGCCAGATTCACTAGCATCGGTTTCCACCACAAACGTTTTGCTGAAATTTGGTAAAGCTAGAACGGGGGCAGTACTCAAGGCTTGCTTTAAGGCCAAGAAGGAGGTTTCAGCCTCTGGTGTCCAGCTGAACAAGGACTCTTTTTTAAGCAAGTTAGTAAGCGTTTAGTGATAATTCCAAATCCTTTAATGAACTTCCTGTAATATCCTGCCAACCCCAAGAAACCCTTTAGCTTCTTAAGAGTGGTTGGTCTCGGCCATTCCAGAATTGCATTGATTTTTGACCGATCAGTGGACACTCCCTCTGAACTAATAACATGGCCTAGATAAGAGAGTTTATCTTGACCAAATGAACACTTGCTGAGTTTTATCTTCCATTGGTGCTGTTGCAATAATTGTAGTACCATGTCTAAGTGTTGCACATGTGATGGGAAATTAGGGCTGTATATTAAGATATCGTCAAAAAATACCAGAGCAAACCTTCTTAACACAGGGGCCAAAGTGTCATTCATGGCTCCTTGAAAAGTTCCCGGAGCACCTGTTAAGCCGAAAGACATCACCCGATACTCATAGTGACCCGTGTGTGTTTGGAAAGCAGTCTTGTATTCTTCCCCTTCAGCCATTTGGATCTGGTGATATCCAGTTCTTAGGTCCAACTTGGAAAACACCTTAGATCCATGCAATTCATCCAATAGCTCATCAATCACAGGTAGAGGGTACTTGCTCTTAATTGTAATGTCATTGAGTTGTCGATAGTCAATCACCATTCGCCAACTCCCATCTTTTTTCTTAACTAGAATGGCAGGAGAAGAGTAAGCACTGGTACTGTTTTGTATAACTCCCGAATGCAGCATTTCCTTAACTTGGCACTCAATTTCATCCTTCTGAGCTGGATTATAGCGGTATGGTCTGATATTGATCGGTCTGGCATTATCAATTAGAGGTATTCGATGGTCACGGCACCGCTTGGGTGGTAAACCTCTTGGTTCTTCAAAAAGATCCTGATACTTGTCAAGGATTTTCTGAATTTCAACAGGAACTACCTCTTCATGTTGCTCTGTTACTGAAAACAAACAAATCATGTGCATCAATGCCTCCTGTTTGTATAGTCCCTTGAGCTGTTCACTAGTGATGGGATTGCACTTGTCAAGCTTGGGAAGGATTCCCTGTACTCGAATCAACTGTTCTTGTGAAATGAACTCAAGCCATTTGTTGGACCAATCCACTCTCATAGGACTATGCTGTTGTAGCCAATCCATTCCTAGGATTGCATCATAGCTGTCCAATGAAATGAGTCAAAAATCACTAGTGTAACTCCTACCCTGCATCCACCATTGACATTGGGGTATTACTAGAGAACACTGCAGAAAACCACCATTAGCAATTTTCACCTGTACTGACTACCCCATCGGTTTGACACCTGATAATTTCATCCCCAACTGATGATCAATAAATGAATGGGTGCTCCCCGAGTCAATCAGCATTAATAGCCCCATACCTTGAATCCAGCCCCGAACTCTGATGGTCTGTGAAGAATTTGTGCCAACCAAGGCCTGGTAAGAGATTGCCATTATCGAGTTGCCTTCTTCGGCTTCTAGTTCTTCAGGTACTGCCTCATTGTCAGCACGTATGGCACTCAGTAATTCTTCTACGATGTGCAACTATATGGAGGATGCACATTTGTGTTCTCTGCCCCACTTCTCCCCACATGTAAAACGCAACCCCTCGGCACGCCGATATTCTCTTAATGCACTCAACCTGTCATTTCTAGACATATTTCTGTTGCCATCCAATTCTCTCTTAGCTTCAGGGGTGTGGACTGCCCTAGTTGGAGCGGGCAATGGCAATGGAAGAGCCTTACTCACTGTTCTGGTATACCCACTGTTATAATTCCCTAGTATTTCCTTTCTGCTACTTCCTTCAAGTACTTCTTCCTGAAGAAAAGCTAAGGCGCAGGCAGCATCGAGATCCCTTGGCCGTTGCATCATTACCACCGATCAGACCTCCTCCTTCAACCCCTCAACAAAGCGTGTAACAAAATAGATTGGAGTCAAAGAATTGTCATATGCCATTAGTTGATGCATGAGACTGTCAAATCTTTCAACGTACGCAGCTATAGTTCCTTCTTGTCGGACAATGAACCATTGTCGTATCAATGACTCCTGCTTGTCCCGACTGAAATGCGCACACACCTTCTCGCATAACACCTCCCAAGAAATACCCGCCAATTAAGCTCTTACCGATTGCAACCAGAAAGCAGCGTTTCCCACGAAACTCAAAGTTGCCAATCGCACCCAATGCCCTGGATGGATGCCATAGGTTTCGAAATAGGTCTCACAATTGCTACGCCACATCTGAGGACTATCACCGTTGAACTGGGGACAGTTCATCGCTGGCAGACTGCCATACCCCATATATCCACCAAAACTAGGAGCTGCAATCACAGGTGTTTCGCTGCCAATCCCTCTAGGAACAAAAATAGGACGCTGGCTAGTACTCCCAAAGGTGTTAGGCATTAGGGTTACCTCGGATTGGTTCATTTCTTCCTTGAACTTCTTCACTGCTTCCGATCCCCCAGCTCCAGTCATGAAACTGCACTGAGACCTGAACAACGGAATTCCTCTGTCATCCTCCCTTTCTTTTACCTCTTCAAGCTTCTCCACCTTGACTTGCAATCTCCCCACTGCTATCTGAAGGCCTTCAATCCTTTGATCCGCTTCAGGTAACCAACCTTCAACCGTCGTCTTCAGAGAGACCAGGTCAGCCCGAAGTTCTTGATGCCGGGCTTCAGCTTCCTCCATCTTCTTGATCAGATAGTCCAGCTTGCCATCAGTCTCCATCATCTTAGTAGCATGCCTTGTGAGATAGCATGGTCGCTCCAGGATCACCGAACTTCGTCGCTCTCTCTCCGAATCCAGCCAACCAGTTTGAGGGATAATTTACGGATCCTCGCAGTTTCCCGTGAAGTCCCAACCTCGCCCTAGGAAAAATTTTACAGCCAGATCAAGAGGATCACAAGCAGATGAGGCTCTGATACCAGATTGTAAGAAACTCGAACGAATTGATAGAATTCTCGCACTGAATTCTCTTCAGTGGAGCCACCGCCAGCCTTCTTCAGATGATCATCGATAATGATACAAGGGTTCTGTTCAGGTTTTTTATACTCACGCCACACGTACAGCCCATTGGCGACAATTACATTCAGTGGGTCCATTCCGGCCTAGTTAAACAAACATTCCCCCTCCTCTGTCTGTTCCCGCGCTCGCCAGTTGTGCTGCCATTGTCCTGGTTCTGTAGTGAATCCGGCAAGGATGTTGAGCTCTTCACCATTGGCCTCCTGACAAATTGTTAACCAGCCGATCGGTAGTTTGGTAGAGCTGATGTGGCTTAATTAACACTGTACGTGAGAGGAGGTCGATCCAATTTCTACGTAAATCAGAGGACTTCGGGTCCTAATTGAGGAAGGCTAACTTTTAGATACACTAATTTCATGTTAAACACTCTAATTCCATTTGCATTTCCAATTCTATTCACAGCCAAACTAGAGCTGAATAATGAGCCATCTACACTCAGTCTAGCTTGTTATCTAAACAAGCTAGTTTGGTTCGGCTCGTTAATGAAACGAGTAGAAAAGCTAGCTTAGCTTAGCTCGATATAACTTGCCAGCTAGATCGTTTAGCTCATGTTACTCAAAGCAGGGGAATTAGTGGCAGACTTCACTTGCCTGCAGTATGCTAGCTATTAGATCTAGTCCAGTCCATTAAGCTCACAAGCAGCTTAAACCCGCTCGTTATACTAATAGGCTAAAACATAAGCAACTAACGAGCTAGCCAAACAAACTAAATGCCTGTTTGTTTCAGCTTCTGACAGTTACAGCTACTTATAGAATATGAACATGAATCAAGCAGTTTAGATTCTAGACCCAGATTATGAGAATCAATAGCTGTAGAATTTAAAAATGAACTAAAATCCATAAGCTAAAAAACACTAGCTTTTTCAGATTTCTCACCAGCTAGATATTCAGACTATCCAGCTATTTAGACCAGCTAGCTACTAAGGCCCCGTTTGGATGGACTAAAACTATTAGTTAGCTGACTAATAGTTAGAGCTAATTGTTAGCTGGCTAAAAATTAGTCTATGCCTGTTTAGATACTTTGGACTAATAGATGACTAAAACTAGTTAGCCAATAAACTAATAGTTAGTTTATCAATTAGTTGCACTGTTTAGATGGACTAAAACTAATTTTTAGTTACTAACTATTAGTTTATAAGATCCAAATGAAACCTAAGAATCTTGAGTTGTCAGAAGCTGAAATAAACATATCATAAACTAGAAAGTCCCAATCCACTTATTCAGTTTCAGGCCGAATTCAAAGTTGCAAACGGGCTCTGATGAAACAGAGGCCCATGAAGCCCAAAGGGCCTAAAACCCCCAGCGCTTCCCCTCCGCCGCCGCAACAAACGCCTCCGTCCCTCCCCCAACCCGCCGCCGCCGATCCTCAGCTCCCCTCCCGAAGCAGCGAAGCTACGAGGCGCTCGCCGGTCTCTCCAGAATGACCGCGGCGGCGAGGAGCTTGCTTCTGAGGCACCTCCGCGTGGCGGTGTCCCCTTCATCGACGGCGTCCGTCAGGCCCGCGGCGGCGCTGCGGGAGGCCCTGTGTGGCTGGCGGTGGTTTTCGTCGGAGGAGACCAAGGGGTCGTTCCTCGACAAGGCCGAGGTCACCGACCGCATCGTCAAGGTCGTCAGGAACTTCCAGAAGATCGACGACCCCTCCAAGGTATAATGGCAGAAGCATGGCACCTAACCCCCTCCATTCTCTTCCTGGTCAAATCAGCAAATGGATTGCTTATCTATTTAGCATGAATTGTTGCTGCGGAATAGATTTTCGATGTTGCTGAGAGAGCAGTCCAGTAGATCTGAATGCATTGCACAATTTAGATGGATACTGTGGCCATGCCGGCGCATGTGTACATGCTGTGCTACAAGTGAAACTGTGATGATGTAGAGGCTTGAAACCATTCTGATTTGGGCACGGGAGTTGTGGGGAATTGCGTGTACCAGCTGTGTTCAGTTGGATGTCGTGATCTCTGCAGGTATGTCATATTGTCATGTGCCGGTTCTATGTGTACCTGTGAATATGATCAGCATTGAGACATACGATAGCCGATAAACCGGTTCTATGTGTACCTGAGAATATGATCTGCATTGAGACATACGATATCTGATAAAATGCTGGTTATTTTTTCTGGAAATTGGTTTGTGCACATAGCTGATTGGTAGAACAGAAGTTGTGGGTTTCCACTTTCCAGTCCCATTCTTGTTAATTACAAATATAAGCACTCCTCTCTGTTGTTTTTTCCCCAGAAGTCATTATTCTAGATCATGTTGATGTACTATTCCAAAGTGTAACTGGGCAAACTGCACGGGGTTTGTTCTGATTCTGTTACTTCAGTCATTGGAGAACCTACTATAATTGGGCTACCATACTTGGGAATTGCTGCAGTAGTGAGCAAGAAAATTGAATACCCAAGGTTTCACTCAATTTGAACCGTTGACAATTGTTTGGTGGCTTCATCATTTACAATGACCTTTGAGAAACTAATATTGTTTTTTTAACTATATGTGCCTAGGTAAATTCATAAAAAGTGTATTGAATGCCTTGAGTGGATCTAAAAAAACACAAAAAAACATTGTGAAGTGTTTGATTTTTCCTTTGATCAACAAAAAAAGGTTCTAGTGTTCTACACATAATAATTGTTAGAATAGCAGCAACTTGTATTCCCTTGGGGGCAACCAGCCAACACATATACAAGAGAAGGAAAGGAGGATATGCACAAAGCCCCTCATACTCTGGGGATATTACACAAAACAATATATATCTCTAACACCCCCCCTCAAACTCATGGGGGATCAACCACACTGAGTTTGGAGAGATAGAACCTATGCTGAGCTATACTCTATGCCTTCGTGAAGAAATCAGCCAACTGAAGCTCGGAAGGAACATACTGAAGAGCAATCACCTCATCTTGTACCTGTGTCCGTGTGTAAGAAGCAT
>KE371329.1:919403-941360 GCA_000418225.1 Zizania latifolia
AGGCGCCGGCGCTCGGCAATGTCAACGATGCCAATGTCACTGAGGATCTCCGACGGCAGCCACCGGTGGACGTCCTCCCGCTCGTGCATATACGTGTTGGAACAGCATTCGGTCATCGCCGGAGCTAGCTAGTCAAGAGATGATCGAGCTGGTGCTTCTTTCTGCAGATCGTAGGTAGGAGATGCTAGGAAGGAGACTGCAGTGTGGAAATGGAGGGGACAAACGAGGAGTTTATATAGAAGCTAAAGGTGAGGATGAGAGAGAAACGGATGGGAGATTGATCCACATTTTCTTTCCTTCTCTTGAAATGAACACGAGTTTTAGTGCCCGTTTAATTAAAAGGGTTTTTGGTTCATTTCGTTGGTTCCGTTTTATGCATTTTGGGTAATGAGAATGTGTTTTGCATGTAGTCGAAAAGAAACGTGGATTATATAGGGGGAGATGAAGTGAAATCGCTATACTTAGAATTTAATGAATAGTAAGTTATAGTTCATCGTGACTGGTGAGATTCGAGGTTTACAATTTTTGTTAGCCAGTCAGTCTACGGAAATCTAATTTTCATATGAGAAAAGATTTTCGCCTTCCATTTTATGTTATCTCGAACAGTCGAACTTCTGTGACAGTAGCGGAAGACAGGGTGACCTTGACGGGGAGTGTTGCAAAAGGAGCAATGGAAGTGGGGCTACATGGGGAGGGGTGGTGGCCTTGTGGGAATAGTAAAGAGGAAAGGTATAACGTCAACACAAACATGAAATGGTGTAATTTTTAGTTTAATTACTAGATTAGCCTAGATGTGTTGTTGTAACTTCAACACAAGAAAGATCTAGGCTAAAGAATAATTACGAATTTCAATTTAGAACAAATTTTCTCCCGTTACAAGAAAAAAGTTATTGTCGCTTGATAAATAGATAGTCCTATTTCTTTTGGCGCACTTTTGATCATCTGTCTTCTCTTTCACTCTCTTCTGACCAAATTCCGGCCAGCCTCATCGACTGATCAATGGCAGCATGGCGAAAGGCAAGGATGGAATGGGGAAGTCGAAGAGCTTCATTTTATTTTTAGCTTACTTTTTGGAAACAATGCCTACCCCAAAGTGAAAAATATTTGCTAAGATCTAGTCCAACCTAAAACCTAGGTTAAAAAACAGTGGAACATGCAATACACGCTTTCTTTTTTAAATAAAGGAAAGTGAACAATGGACAAATCAGTTTGCAGTTCATCAAATGTTCGTGTTCTGTTGCATTGCACTTTGTGCTGCAATCAATTTTGCTCTGAGGTGCTTTACATAATTAATCTCTACCACTAACACTGAGCACGGCTATGAAATGGGAATTGTTTCGCAAACACGTGATCCAATTGTCAAACCAAAATTTTGCAGCATGCAAATTTATGCTGGCGACAAAATGTTCCAGTTAGCACAGACGTTCATAAATGATCCAGAATGTTCCCAACTTGGAAGCACAGCAGCTGTTTCCTGCTATGTTTTTCTAAGCTATCAATACAAAACTTGTGATTAATACATCAATCTAATCTCTTTACACAGCAAAATTATTTCTATATGTGACGCAACAGTGTTCATGATTATTTACATATTGGCCACAGCCAGCATCACAGAAATCAGTGGTCAGCGCTCCACAATGCTAACATCCGCGGCAACAGCGGCAGCTGGAGGATATGACCATGCTGCATTTAAGATTAATAGACATCAAAACCGATATCGCCACCACACTGATGCCACCCAACATAATCGAATATACAGTCAGTCCCAGAGCTTCCGAAAATATGTGCAAATAAACACTTATTGAGGCAATTGAGCTGCGTGACACCTTCAGCTAGATCCAAATGATCCCTCTGGAGATTGAACCATGCCCATACAATAACTCGAAATGATAAGTTACACTAGCCTTGCCATTTAGCACCCTCTGTCATCTGGTGAGTGAGCCAATTAGGCTGAGGGAGTCCGATCTTGCACCCCCTCCTTATCGGCGTCCTCACAAGACATGCCATTGTCAGCTGCATTTGCCTGATTGTCACCATCAGTCGATGGTTCCTTGTCCTCAACCACGTTCTTCACCAGTCTCTTTGATCTTTTAGGCCTCGCAGCATCAATATGATCTTCATCCTCCACATGGCCACTTTCTAGAGGATCAGCATCTGCATTCTTGTCCACGTCATTATCCTGTGACTTTGGAAGCTTCTTGTGCGAGCTTTTCCTCTGTAAATAGTTTTGCAATTACATAAATGAGTAAAAATTTAAACAACCAAGACTAAAGAATATGGATGAGCACACATTTCCAATTTTCCAGTATCCAATGCTTAAAGGTTGCCAAATGCCAACAATAGTTGTTATGCAGGTATAATTTGTCAAAGACCACTTTGCAAATAAAGGTCTCAGTGATAAGATCCCATGGAGGCAAAGATCTTAAAATACCCGTAATAAAATTTATTAGTAAATCTATTTCTCTGTTTTTTACTCTCGGTTTTTATTTAGACTAGCCAAATCCTGTATCATAACGTTCCTCTAAATACAGAGGTTATATTTTTATAAGTTTCAGATGGGTAATAAACTAATAATTCAAGTCAATCTCAAGTTAACTACTATAACCTAAAACTAAACTCATGCATACATATTATTGTCTATGGCATAGGTCCGTGGACTGAAGTTCAACATCCATGAATGCACAAATTGTAGTTCCACAAAATTGAATTGTTTTGTTATAATTACGCTTAAAATTGGAAATTCAAGATTGTGTGTTAAATTATTGTCTCAATGACATTGTGTGCATTTGCATATGGGATAGACAACCAATGTTCAGGAAATTCTGGATTATTCTGGGTGTACGATTTCTTGTGTTCACCTTTTTGCTTGACGTGTTATCTTGTTCTGCAACCGCCACAGTTGGATCATCCAAGTCTTCAAGCATCAAATCTCCTTCTTTGTCAACCTTGATACCCTTAGTACGCCTCTTTTTCAGTCGGTCCTTTGCCTAAAAGGGCACGAAAATGAAGAATATTAATGCCATACTTTTTACCATTGAAATTAAATAGAACTTGTTGACACTCTATGCCAGACTCCATCTTTCATTTTTTTAAACTCAATGGACATTCTATCAAGAACAAATTAGTTGCAGATAATGTCTCAACTCCCAAGAGCAGAGTTACAAAAAACGGAACCTTGGCAATCTTAATTCAAAATTTGTTGTTCTACATTTTGTAGCACCAAACACCATAAGATAGAGTGAATTTCACAAAAACACGTGTTCTTGTGTAACACAAAACCATATGTTTTGCAATTTATTTCAAGAAACCCCACTGAGGCAAAATGTTTCATAAAACCTCATATCTATGCAAAATACACATATATCATTGTAATATACGGTGTTTTTAGTATATATATTCACATTGGTAGGCTCAATATATACATCACTATCATATATTATGTCTCCTTAACAGCGTTACCGCATTAATCAGTTACATAAAAACATAAGTTGTCATGATACCGGCAACTGATGTCTGATGCACTTCTAAAAAGCAGCTATTATGCGTATGTACTCAAAAACATTGCATTCTGTTTTTATGAAACATTTTGCACCCAAACCTGAGGTTCCTTGAAACAAATTTAAAAAAACTATGGTTTTGCATTACTGATGCCCCAAAACCAGGGGTTTTCTAAAATTTACTCAAATAAAATATCATATAGGTAACATTAGCTACAGTACTACCAACACCCACCAGAAAATAAACGTTGGACAACCGGACCCTTTCAAAAAGCAAAGAGGGCCTGGTTTTTGAAGACTTCTACGTAGCAGTTTCCAAATGCTTTCATGGTAATATGTTTTCTAACACAAACAATACAACAAACTAGGCAAGATCTTGCCAAAAAAATTCCAGGAGGGGAATGGGCTTCAGATTTGTTTTCTCGAGTTTCAATAACACACTACATAAATTCCTCGGAAATTGGCAGAACCAGCGATCGATCAATCATGAATCATGTATTCATGTCTAAATTCTATAAAAAAATACGCAGGGTGTTTGCACTGAATCTGATAAGGTGACCATATGGTACTGGAGGTACCCTACAGGGTTACAAGAGGTATAAAACCCCTTTACCTTTTAATAGAGGTTTGGCCAATCTCTAAAACCAAGGAAAATAAAAGTAGTACAAATATATAACCCTTGTTCTATCGCCTCTATAGAACCAGGAAGAGAGTTTACTTTTTAGGATCGATCATAGCACCCCTAAATTACTGATAGAGCAGCTTCTAGATGATGGGTTTTATATAGCAAAAATGCATTAGAATGAGAGTTCTTACTTTTTTGATAAAACTGGCATCTCAATGGGGATAGGTTTTCCCAGTCAGCTTGAGAAGATTAATAACAAGCTGATTTGCAACTATCCAACGAATTTGAATATCATATGCTAAACAGGTTTTACTAATGGGAAGAAGAATAATCAAGTTAGAGGCATGCCATTGATTGGAAGACAAAAGCACGATAAATTGATTATCCATCTAGTCTCTCCAATCTCCATCTCAAAATTTTGGTCATCATGATATGTCTATTGACATCAAATCAACTATACGGGATGAAAATAATGTGATGTGCAAAGATGGAAATGGTATGAAACTTACCTGCATTGATATTTCTTTTAATTTGTATGATATATGTGCATCATCAATAAGTAGTGAAACAACATCCTCTTGTCTCATCAAATGATCATCCTGGACATGTTTTCCTTTCATGACCAACTCTTGCACTGCATTTTTCTGCCTTGCTCTTTGCAATATCTTCTCCTCTATTGTATCTTTGCATATAAGTCTATACACAGTTACCTACAATAGCAATTTTCAAATAAAATACAAGGACATGACCTACCAGATATTTCATTTTCGAATTTCAAATGGTAGTGCAACTTATAATTTATAAATATAGTAATTGGCCATCGTTCTAGAAAATGAGAGCTATTCTGTGCTCCCCCAACAAAACATTTGTCTGAGTGTTTTGCTATTTAATTAGTTACTAGTCATGTGGCCTGTGTGTTGCAATGAGAATCGGCTGGGATCAAACCAGGTATAACAGTTTTTTGGGGTTCGGTTTTTTATAGGCATGTTGGTATTTATATAGTACAATTTTTTTGAGGTAGATTAGTTTTTCTGGGAAGTTAGTTTCACAGGGTGGGAAGCACGCTGCACATGGTGGAGAGGGAAGAGGGCAGATAAAATTCTCCCATTATATTAGTAAATAGATAAATAGATGTGTAGAGTTTAAAAAGGCAGAAAAAAGAATACACAAGTGAGAGGCACACTAAAATAAGTTAATTGTATTAGCGATCATATAAGGTTTAAGACAGCAGAAAAATTGAGCCAGAGGAAAAACATAAGTGAAAAGCGACTATAATAAACGTCCTAATAATTGAAACAAGTTAATCATATAGAACATGTCACCATTAATAATTCTAAGTGCACATGTTTTCATGAAGCTCACCTTACTTGTAAACTTTCTATAGGGTGACATAAAAAGTAATGAAATAATAGCCCACAGTACCATGACTAGATAAAGTATTTACAAACTGAAGCTACAGTTACCTCCTTTGTCTGACCAAGTCTGTGTGTTCTATCCATTGCCTGCTGGTCTTGTGTTGGATTCCAATCAATTTCATAAAATACAACTGTGTCAGCAGCAGTCAAATTAATACCCAGTCCCCCAGCTCTTGTGCTTAGCAAGAAAACAAATATATCATTCCTGCAGAGAAGAAAAATCTGTTAAGTCATGTTTGAATAGCATTAGATCATCTTGCTGTAGTAGTGTAGTACATTCTCCATTATACCCTAATGCATCTACCTGTTCTGGAAGTCTCGGACCATGTCACGTCGTTCAGAAATTGCCGAAGACCCATCAAGTCTGAAATACTTGAATTTTCTGAAATTCATGTAGTCCTGAAACAAAAGCAATGCATAAGTGTCCAGTACTCAGAAAAAGGTTCAATTCTAGCATGCAAAACTAAAAGCAAATTCATTTATTATCTACTTTTTTGGTTCATTCAATTCACACTACCAGCAAAAGAAATGGAAACTAAAAGCTCCTGAAAGATGATGTGCAATATGTAAGCAAAGATTCACATATTGAAGTTTGCATGACAGTATGACACTATTCAAATGCTACAAAAATTTTGACCTACAAAATATTCCCATAATTTAATAAAATATCTACAGTAATCTAATGCTAGATATTACAAAACATGGTTCCAAATTTTGTATTGAGATCTGATATTTGACCAAAGGTTTAGGTTTAGACTTGCAGAATGTGGGAAACATCTTCTAGTGTTTTATGCAATAAAAAACTTATCCCAAGACACTTAATGACATCTCTACATATCTTACGAGTTAAAGGGGAAGGGCCGGAAGGCAACATGTCACATTTAATTTTTCAACTCAATGTGTTATTGATATTATACTTCAAAATGCAAAGTGGACATGCATAGTGACAAGTACTACCTCAAGAATGTCTAGCATTTTAGTCATCTGAGCAAATAGGAGCACGCGGTGATTTTCTGCTCGGAGGCGCCGCAGTAGTATATCCAAGGTTTGGAGCTTCCCAGAATCCTGTCATTGAGCATTCTATATTAATAAAAAGGGGTCACTACTCACTAGTACAACTAAAAGTATATCAATAAATACAGAAACCATAAATCATTGAGCTCTTGTAAGCAGTTGAGCAGTTCACGAAAAATTACAACTGTAAAAAAGACAAAATTGTGCAGATGAAAAACAAATCTAAATAGATAATAGTTAACATCATGGACAGCAGAAATTAGAGAACACTTACTGTAAGCATCTTAGCTGGATCAAAATTACTCATAGGTGGAGATGACCCAAATATCCTATACGGTAGTTGTAGCATCGGCTCAGGGAAGGGCAAATCAGTATTTAATTCTTGTATCAGAGGATGAGTGCTGATTGGCTCTCTAGGGCCATTGAACTCAGAAGTACGAGCAAATCCAAGAAACAGTTTCTTCGCCCATGGATCATGCATCTCATCTGTTAACTTGTAGGCAAAATTTCGATCTGCGCACCAGACATTTATCTGAAAGAACAGAAAAGGGTAACGAGAGTCATTCAATACAAGCACTAATTATACATTGATAGCTTGCATAGACCAAATAAATACATTTCCTACACTATATGGAAGTTCTGGATGATTTCAATACTATAGCTGCCTAAGAATACTCAAGGACGACTCCATACAAGCAGCCCAATGCAAAATAGAAATGAATAAGTGGAAAAACAAGTGAACAGAACCAATGAACTTACTGGTGGTGCTCTAGCGGGTGGAATAAAGGCATATGTTGAACGAAGAAGTCTTATGTTCGAGACAAGCTTATCATGGTGAGAAAGCACTAGCACTTCATATGGGCTATCACTCAGACCTGTCTCAATCTTTGCTCTAAACAAACTGGACTCCGCTTTTGTAGGTGAAAGCAACAAGCGAGCAACAGCACGGACTTTTGTTACATCATTCTGAGTGAACTGGAGATCAGTACTTTCTGAAGCAAGGAAGGCGTTCACAAGTTCATCGGTGTACTTCTTATTCCATTGCACTGCTGAGAATGCTAGTCTATCGAATAATGAACAAGTGGCCAGGAAGGAAGCTTCAACTGGGGACAGGTTTATTAATCGTGTAAAACCAAATGCACCAGATGACAGAACAGAACTGTTTGGTGAAATGACTTCTGGAAAAGCTGATTGATGGATATAGCTTGGCAAAAATATATTAAACATCCTGTTGAAAGATCCACATGGAAATCCACAACCATGCACAAGCATTTCTGTGTTACAGATGATTCCTTCATAAACTAGTTTTGGAATCTGAAAAGATTCAGAAAGAAGCCCATCAGTTTAGTGTTTGCAATCCAGGAGAACACAGAAGATAACTGTAAATATGTTAAATGAAATTAAATGAAAACAGAAAAACCTGAAGATATGTTAAAATTGTACCTCAAACATTATAGGATTCCTCTTGCCCGCATAATGCACATCTTGCAATTCCCCAAATGGGACAGAAAGAAGGGAGTTTGGGATGTCAGCAAAGTAAAAGTAATAGCTTCCCTCATTGCGCTCGAAAAGCTCTGGATGATTGCAGACCTAAATTGATACAGAACACATTAGCAAGAAATCCAACAAGAAACATAAGAAAAGGAGACAAGGCAACATTAGCCGGATTTGCTATAGGGACCTTAACAATGATTAAGTTAAGCAAATTTGATCACATGCAAGAAGGGTGTTCTAATAATTTTACCTTCCGTAGCTGCATAACAATATTCATCAGGCTAAGTAATTTCTTATCATTTAGATTGCCACGACTTCCGTCAAGCAATTCGTTAAGAGATATCTTGTTCTTTATGGCTTGATAGAAGACTTGCTGGCGAGAACTCAATCTGCAGTGCACAATTTCTTCTTTCTTTTTGGTCATTTCCGCAATGACATCAATCTTAACTCGACGGAGCATAAAGGGCTTTAATATAGCATGCTGTAGAGATAGAGAACATGTTATAATCTTAAAAATATACAAAGGCCGTACAAAAAGTTATCCAAAAACATGAGAAAAAATCCAAAAAGGAGAAATTGAGCATCTCTCATATATTTTGAGAATTCAAGCCTTCTCTTCACATTAGTCTCAAACAAGCACTCTTTATAAGATTAAGTAAAACATAACATGCATAACAGTTCATGTCAGGAAAACAATATCACACAAAGTAGGACTGTATCTTACCAGTCGACTAAGCTGATGTTCATTCAAAGCACCTCCATGTTCAGCATGACCCTCGATACTGACAGGACAAATAAATATAAGCAATAAAGATACAATGAGTAAAATTAAGAATTTACAATTTCTAAAGGGGACAAGTACCCTTTTGAGAACCACTCGTTAAACTGCTCGTGGCTGTCAAACAAAGTAGGCATGATAAAATGAAGAAGCGCCCATAACTCAGCCATGTTGTTTTGTATCGGTGTGCCAGTGAGAAGCAAGCGATTTCGACAGTTAAAACTTAGCAATGTCTTCCAGCGCTGGCTGCAGCAGAGGGAGGAAAAGATAAAATATAACACAGTCTACCGAACGAGGGCACAATTTCCAGATAAAATGAAGACAGACATGCATCACAAAATTTTGGATTTCAAAAAAATAAAAGGACATGCAAGATGAATGATAAGTTACCTGCTTGAACTTTTAATAGCCTGGGCCTCATCCAATACCATGTATTGCCATTTAACACGTCTCAAAAGCTTCTCTTCATTCACAAGTATCTGATAATTGGTAATGAGAATGTGGAAACTAGCATCTCTATGGAGAAAAAAGCAAATACCTCATACTTAGCTTTATGAGCCTATTAAAGAAAGGAATCCAAATGAAGGTAATAAATGCCTCTTACCTTCGATAAAGGCGTTTGGGGTTGATGTTCTTCCGAAGAACCATCCTTTCAGGGCCCCAATATGGAAGTATCTTCAGATCAGGGCAAAATCTGATCACCTCTTCAGCCCAATTATTCACAACAGATGCAGGAGCAACAACAAGAAAGGGACCCCATATGTTTTTATCCTGCATGTTATACACATGTCAAATGCTTGACCCACATGATAATATTAGATTTAGAACATATAAATTACATAATATGTGATGATTTGAAAGGAGGAACCAAAGCATGACAATAAATTACTCCCTCCGTCCCAAAACGTAATGACTTTTAGGTTTGGGCACATGTATTAAGGAGATGCAAAAAGACTCTAATACCCTTCGCGGGATGAGTGAGTGTGGGCCCAGAAGTAGTTGGGTGGAGTAATGACTAATAAAGCCCAAAGGTAGTATGGGTGACCTTTTACTAGTGCTAGGTTGCTACTTTGGAGGTCAAAATGAACAAATTTCAAACTCCAAAAGGCACTATATTTTGGAACGGATGGAGCAAGTCATGAATCAACAGAGATTAAGCATAAGGGCCAAATACATTGAGTCACAGACACATACACAATAGGAAAAAGATTGCACCACTGTGCACTAAATCAACTAATGGAAAAGTTTCAAGGAAAGACAAATTCACCAACCTCAGCCAAATGGGCTAAGAATGCCATAGCCTGTACAGTTTTGCCAAGACCCATCTCATCAGCAAGAATACCATTTAATCCCTGCAAGGAATAAAAGTATTAAAGTGAACCTGACAGTCACAAAGGCATACTTAAACAATCAGATACATCAACTTTCAAACAGTATACCTGCTCATAACAATTAACCAGCCACTGTAAGCCTTTTAACTGATATTCTTTTAGTGCACCTTTAAACAACTCTGGCGTCTGCACAGATGACTTCTCAGGCATTGTTGAGCTGAAAATAAGATAGCCAAAAGTAACCAGTTTTAGAGAACTCCTTCGTTCTTTCTAACATGCTCAATTGTGAGAGAAGAAAAGCAAAAAATTATTCAAGTAAAACTTACGGGTGTAATAGATCAATCTTGTTAGCTTCCATAGCAGCTAAATCATCAGTTGGAATACCAGACTCACAAGATTGACGAAGTCTCACAATTTCACTATCAAATGCATTTGTCATCTTTTTCTGTTGGGAGACAGCTTGTTGAGCAGCTCTCAAGGCCTCTTTTTTTAATTCAGCTTCCTCAGGATCTTCTTCCTCATCTTCCTCAGGGACAGATCCCTCATCTGCCGGTGCTGATTCGCCAGCTTTATTCTGCATGAAATGACTATAAAGTTCAGTCTGGGATAGGAGAAAGTTGAGCCTCTGCTGCTGTCTTTTTGCTTCACGTAGCTCCTCTTCACGCTTCAAAGCTTCAGCCGCATCCCTTTCTTCTTTTTTCCTCAATTCATACTGCGAAACAGCCAAAAAAGATATAAGTCCCATCATAAGATCGCATATGCAAGATCAGTAAAAACCATGTGCTACGCAAACAATATTGGACTTGGTGATAATTTTAATCATGTGAATAGAAAGTAAAGTGGTTTGAGGACTGAAATACATGGCCATATTTAACTCCTATTTACATATGTAAAATAGTATTCAACTCCATATGCTGCTATTTAGAAAAACTGAAAAAGTACAAATGTAGTAATTTCAAAATTGGTTTCAGTGGAATTAAACAATAGTAATCTTAAGAGAGTAAAAACCTGCTCCTTGTCTACTCGCTTCCAAAATATCAGCATATCCCTAGTCAGCCTCCGTGTACGTATGGCAGCACCCCTCATCAGTTTTAGTGACCTGCTTACTTTGAGCTTTACCTGGACATTTCAAACACATAACTCAGTAAATCTGCAGCACTCCTATTTATTCAGCAAGATCAGAAACTAGAGTGCACCAAAATAGCAAAATGACAGGGCAACAAGATAGACTGATAGAGAAGTGCAATACCTCCCGCTGGCAATTCTCAGAAAAGCGCTTAGCATCTACTTGCCGTTTCTTATGCAAAGCCATGAAATTCCTGTGATACCTTGGAATGCCTTTAACAGCAATAGCATGCCAAAGTTTACTAGTCTTTTCTGACACTTCTCTTGCAATTTCAGAAGGTTCCTTTCTTATTATTTGCTTCTTTGGCAAACTACGCTCGATAATCTGCACTCATAGAATAAGATAGCTGCTAAGTACACAGCAAACAAAAGCGTGCAATCAAAATTTGAACAGGTGAAACCAACCTCATATGTATCTCCTTTTTCCAGGACTTTCACATAATGAACATGCAAACTGCCAGATTCTGAAATAATAAATCGTCGTATCCTCCCAGCTGCTCCTTCAGGAATTGCAAAGGGGTCCTCGGTTACTTGAAGAGAAAATTTCTGAATCTTTACCCTTTCCTGGAGTGATTCATATTGTGTCTGAGGTTCAGCTAATCCGCCACGATTTGTGGCCTCAAATTTGCGGTCAGTACCAAGCATTGCTGCTAGGGGGCATAAATCTAGTGTACCCTTCAAGAAATGCTCTTCGATACGTATATCAGAAAAAACAGGCAGATTAAGGGATGGTGCCAACTTATCGTAACCTTCTGGGATTGTGTAGCTTACATTATCTCCCATATCCAAATAGGAAGAGTCCAGTGAAGCTACAAGCTTATTGAAACCACCAAATGTACTTATATATTTTGTCCCATTATATTCAGCTATGGCTTCTACCTCACCCAACGCTGCAGCATTCCTTGTATCACTTTTGTGCTTTGTAATTCTCGCACTACCATTTTTGTGTTTCTGGGGAACTATTGCCTGACGAGGATCAGAACCTAAAACATCCTCCTTAAACTTTGACCTTCTGTACTTCTGAGCATGCTCACTCAGCATTGTACGGTAGTGTTCCTCAGTTATTTGGTTACTATAGGCATCTTCCTCATCATCATCACTAGCACCATTCAGATGCCTTTTCCGCTTCCAATGTAACCCATGGGAAGCAACACTCATGCCATTATACTGATCCGAAAAGGATCCTTGACCTAAAAGGAAAAGTAGTGTAAGCAAAACAAATACAGAAGTATATTTTTGTAAACAAATGCCAAATTGCCAATACAACACAATTGATGAAGTGCCAACGCTATGAGAATGACGTAAATAGCATACCTTGGCTACTGATACTCCCATTTGGACTACTACGCCTATAGCGATCAAGATCTTCCAGCAAGGGGACCTTAAAGTTCAGCAAAGGCTGCATCTGCAGTTCATGTAAAAACTTGTCATCATAATGGAGGACAAATTGAACTCAAACAAACCATATTAACATGATTCATAAAGGCAAAAATACCACACTGCTTATATCTAGTTTTCTGCCCTACTAAAGATAACCCAAGTCAAGTGACCTGCTTCCACATAGACTGAACAGATATACAAGCAACAATTATAGTACAGAGTACTAAAAACAAAGGATGGAGAGCTAAAAGATGCAATAGCATAATGAACCAATGTTCCCTTGCACTCCCCAATTCATAGCATTAGCAAATAAAAGATATTTAAACCAGAGAAGCAAAAAATCTAAAACATTAAGTATTATATGGTACAATAAAAGGTAGTCAGGGACATACATGTGGTAGGGAAAAAATTTCTATGCATGATTGCACATATTAAGAAAATAAAAACTATCAGCAATAAAAAACCAACGAAATTGCCAGAGAAGTGATAACAATGCAGCAGCGTGTTGCGATCCAAGCATACCACAATCACAACTAACAGCATAAGAACGTACACAGAATAGCAGACCGCATCACAGCTCACAGCATAAGAACATACAGAGAAAGTTACAGCGACTAACAATCCCCATCTATGAATAGAACATACTATTAACTACATTCATAAAAAGAAATGGTGTGTGATCGCATCAAAACAATATCAGCATCATGCATACAATACTGGAAAAGTTAGATGAAAATAACAGCCAAGTTACTAGCAGCAACATTTGATTAGCAACCTGAATTGCACAAGAGATTATCATGATGCTCATATCATTTTGTCACGGTTTGATACAAGCAAAACTTTGATTGGTAGAAGCCACTAAACCATCCCATGTCTCCATGAATATCTAGCCACTAGCATTAGACGCAATCACGCAAGCTACTGAACCAGTTTCAGAAAACAACTATATTCACTGCTAACTTATGCGGTGCACACTTATTTTACTAATAGCCAACGGAATAGTAACACAGGACGTCAGCTACTACAAACGATCGCAACACCAATGCAGAGCAACCTGCATTAATCCATAAGTAAAGAGTTCCTAACCTCCTGAAACAATACAGTGAGTCCCACACAAAACCTCAAATCAAATTGAGGCTAAAAACAAGAGATGGAACAGTCCCCCGGAGAGAATTCCCCAAAACCCAGTGACAATGAGACCCAAAACCCACCCCCAGCACCCCATCGCACCACCCCAATCCGACACCAGCAAAACCACCATCCACGGACGCATATAGATATTGAGAGAGCAGCCACCTCGAGGTCGAATAGCGTGGAGTAGGAGAGCCCGCCGCCGTTGGCGGCGCCGCGAGTCAATGGAGAAACCCTAGCGCCCCCCCACCTCTCACCACCGCACGCCTGAGCGAGGAGAGGCGCAGGAGGAGGAGCCGATGGCGTGGCGGCGGCCGCGAGGCCCGGGAAGAGAGCGCCCGTCGGTGGGGTCGGGTGGCGCGGTGCCCCGCGGCGGCGAGATTAGGGTTATGTTTTTGGGGAGGGGGAGCGGAGAGGGGGGCGGGGGACGGAGACGAGGGAGGAGGCGGTGGGGAGGGGCGTTGTTGTGATGTGGTGGTGTCGTAGTAGAAGGCATGGCTTTGGCTTGGCCGAAGGGGAAGAGAGAGAAACAAAAGTGGGCGTGGGAGGCGCGAGGAGGAGGGGAGGAAGCCGGCAAAGCGAGACGGCAGCGCGTGCGACTCCGCGGCGAGAGAGGTTTTCCCGGGATTTTTTCCACTTAACTAGAGTTATTAAAACTCGATTTAGATATATAAATAGTTTTTGTCTATGCATTCATATTTAAGGTCAATATAAATAATTTATTTTTTCCAAGTCTCTTTTTCGTTTTCTCTTAAGTTAATTTTGTTCTTTTTCTGTCTCTTTTCACATTGTTATCGTGTCTTAGAATTTTAATATGCATTGGTTCCTCTAAAGTTCTTCAAAAGACAAGTCATTTACTTTAAATTATCCTTAAGTGCAATAACATTATCTGAAGCATTATGATCATCAGAAGTTGATTATCTTAACAATTACAAATAAATAGTCGACTAATTGGTGTTAAAGGAGTTTTTGCATTCATGAATGATGGTTGTAATCTATATCACATTAATGTGATGGTTTCCTCACCACATCCTAATAAACGAACGAATAATTAGCCATTACAACCATCTTACATCACGCTTGGTTAGCCCCTGGGGTAGGTAAGCTTGAACACACACTTAGATGGGTCTAAAGAATATAGTGTTGGCCCTCCCTCAGCCTAACCTTGGTGTAGGAGGGATACCTTCGACAGTAGGCTTGCCATGGCTAGAGCTGGTGAAGTTAGACTCAGCCCCTACGTCAGATCAATCTTCGTATGTCTATTTTCTTCCATGATTTGCAATGAATGAAAACTCCTTCAAGAAAACAAACAAGATGGGAGACCGACACAATCATAACCTCTGTCATGGGCTGTGAGCCAGGGCTAACAGGCCGAGAGTACCATGCGACTGTTCACGCGAATAGTACCCACGGTACTATAGCAGTGCGACAGATTATAGTCCAAGTCTGATTAGGGTCCAGGGCAGAATAGAGAGTCCAGATCTGTAATTGGTAATTGGGAGTCCTAGTAGGTTAATAGAGTCTTAGTCGTAATGAAATCGGTTAAGGAGTCGGCCCTATATATATGGTTGTAATCAGATCTTTTTAGATCAGCAGAGAAATAGTAAAGTATTCCAATTTCTCCCTATCTAATTCTCAATCCCATGCTTTCTTCTCCCCTATCCCCGGTGCCCTGCCTCCTACGTCTTCTTCTCTTCCACCATATCACAGCCACCACGGCGTTCGCGGCTCATGCCGCGCGTACAGCACCAGTATAATCTGTAGCCACTTCTTGGACGTGACAATTTGGTATCAGAGCCACTCACCATGGCTTCCAATTTCGAGCAAACCCTTCGTATCAAAGTGATCAATCCCCTCTACCCAGTGAACGAGGATGTACTCCATCAGGTGTTTGATGCGTATAGGGCAGATGAGATCTACATGTACCAGATGGGAGCGTGTGTAGAGGCATCTGTCTCATTCTGATCTCAGGCAGACGCGGAGCATGTTTTTAAGACCCTCCACGCTCACGCCATCTATAACGGTTGCTGCTGGATGGACATCTAGTGGGAGCAGCCGTCCATGGCTAGCAGCGCCATGACACTCATCTCGCATGTGATCAAGGAGTTGAAGGACGTGTTGCAGGCGAAGCACGCGGCGAAAGAGGCGAAGCGACATACAAAGCAAAAGGTGGAGGAAAGGCGTGCCGAACAGGCAGCGATGGATATGGTGATGACAACGCTGATCACTACAACATCAACCAGTCGCCTCCATTGGTGGCATTCATGCCACACCGTCACCTATCTTCCTTACGATCCAAGTAATACGTCGACTCCAAGCGACACTGACGTGATAGCTTTCCACGAAGAAGAGAGTTGTTGTTCCCATCTAACAACTACAGCGGCCTCTGTGATGATGCAAAGGATGGATCTAAGCCGACCAAGATCATCTGCGGATGAGTCTCCACCTCGCACATGGCTTTTGTTTTGGCTAAGGCTTATCCTTTCTGCGAGAGCATTAGGATGGAGACCACCTAGATCTACAAGTTTTTAGATGCGGTGCCTTTTTTTTCTAAATAATATAGCAAACCGAGATATAAAAGACTTGAGTCTTATTTATTTTAGACGTCGAGTTAAGTTTGAGGTCGTCTTGCAGCTCGAAGACGAGCTGCTCAAAATGAGGGATGTAATGTCATGGCCTGTGAGCTAGGGCTGACAAGCCCAGACCCAGCCACGTGAACAGTACCACGTGGGACTGTTCACGTGAACAGTACCCACGGGTACTGTAAAAGTGCGACAGATTAGAGTCCAAAGTCTGATTAGGGTCCAGGACAGAATAGAGAGTCTAGATCTGTAAATTGGTAATTGAGAGTCCTAGTAGGTTAATAGAGTCCTAATCGTAATGAAGTCGGTTAAGGAGTCGGCTCTATATATATAGAGTTGTAATCAGACCTTTTTGAATCAGTAGAGAAATAGTAAAGTATTCCAGTTTCCTCCTATCTAATTCTTAGTCTCGTGCTTTCTTCTCCCCTATCCCCGGTGCCATATCTCCTGCGTCTTCTTCTCTTCCGCCGTGTCACAGCCACCACAGCGTCCACGGCTCTAGCCGCGCGTACATCACCAATATAATTCGCGGCCACTTCTTGGCCGTGACAACCTCCCTATCTGGTGTGCCATTGTCAACATCCTAGTCGGTGGATTTTTCAGATTAGTCTAGGTTTAGCAGTGTTAATCGAAAGACTATGAAAATCTCTACTATACACATTGGAACACATAGCATTAATGTGTATGCAAAAGAACACGTAAGGGAGCAAATAGCAACCCAGGAAGACGAGTGTTCGGATGGTTTTGAAGTTGTAATTTTTTGCTTTAAAATTCACAATTCGAAATATCAGTCACGGTCGAGCTTTCAAATCTCGAAACTGTACATTTCAAGTATTACATAAAAATTCTTTTTTGTCTCCTGTAAAGGAACCAAACGTTGCTATCTGACGATATTTCCAGTTTATAAATCCAAGGGTAGCAGTTTCATCAAACACGACTTTTCATTTTTGACCAAACAGATAGGACTTACCGGAATTTATGTATCATGATGTGAAATTGTTAAGTAGAACAAAGCACTGCGATTAAGAATCCAAAATGATTTCTCTAGACGATCTGTCTGATCTATAACAAATTCCCAAACAGCATAAAGTTACAGACGTATCAAGCTAACCCACATCCCTGATTCCCCTCTGTTGCAGCAGAACGCATGGGTGAACAGTCGCACAATTCCTGTTACCAGCATGTGTTTGGCAAAATTGTGTCTTGCAATTTATCCTGCAGGACTGCTAGTCTTCTCAAGATCAATCACTCTGATTGCTCTACATCTTTGGTATCTTCATTAGTCCCACCAAAATCCTTTTGGCAAGGTACATTCATATGCTGCTGTGATGAGATAATTCCTGCTATTGCTTTCATGGCGGCGGCGGTCCTGTCACTGCTCACCCCTTCCTCGGATTTCTCGACAGGTTCGGTACTTTCGGATGGAACATCTCCACTCTGCTGTGGTGGGGGCACAAAAAAGGGAATCTTGCCCCTCTGCCAGTCATGAAGTACCATCTTGGCCACCGTTGTCAGATCAGGCTCTCCACCCTGAACCAAAAAGATAATTACATCATCGGTGTTCAGCACTATTTGAATTAGTCGATCAGCAATTCTCAGATATTCTTCGATATAGTTAGTTATTCAAACAGATCACATATTGTATTCCAACATGGCAATGATTAAAATTTGCAATATATTGTAAGGGTTTTTGTTCTTCTGCCCTATATGTGAGTGGTGTTTGCTCTTTTGAGTTTTGACACACCTTGTATATATAACAATCGGATCTTGGGGCCACATGCCATATACCCATACAAGGCAAATGAACAAATGTCACCAACTTATATGTGGTATAAAAGCAAATCTTCCCTATAAATCAGTGTACTATTGAAATTATCCAATTTCCATTCTCACAAGCCATGATGCAAGAAAATATTAGCAAGACTGACAAAATATATGCCAAAGCCAAACCTTGAGTAGCTTTCCGGTGGTCTTGCACAGCTGGACAAGAAAATCGTTATCATCGGCCCTGCAGAAACCCAACATAAGATATGTGCGGTCTCCTATGGATTGTTTCAATGCAAAACACTACAACAGCACCACCCAGCTAATTACGATGTATTATTCTCAGTACCAACAAAGTGAAACAAGTGCATCCTCTTCTTGCACAAGAACTTACCAAAGGGAGAAAATATGCTATGAGATAACTAGTACAATGGCAATATGCCAACTCTAAATGTCAATGTTTATGGGAACCATGCAAATGCTAGCATCTTTACCCCGTAGGGAGTACCTTATGTGGAAATAATAAGTGTTATGTACATATCTACTGATCTGCATAAAAGCAATGCTAAAATAAAAATATAAGGGTAAAATACACTAGTGGCCCTTAAACTTACAAGCAGGTATCATTTAGGTCCATAAACTTGTAAAATACGGATTTAGACCCCTCGTACTGAAGTATGTCATCTCGATCCAAAACAATCCAATACCCCTTCGGACGATTATGTGGCTATTGATGTGGCAGCCCTCGCCTCATCTTCATTTTCCTCACCTTCCATGTGGTGAATGAGTCGGCAAGGTGGCAATTTTGGGGAGAGGTGAAAAGTTTTGGTGAGGAAGGAGAGGAACGAGAGATTGATAGGTGGGTCCTAACTATCAATATTAGTGATGGAGCCACGTAAGTGTCTATGTTGGCTTCCACATCAGATTTTGGATCTTGATGGTATACTTAACAAGTTTAAGGGTCTAGAAAAGCATTTTACAAGCTTATGGACCTAAGTGACACCCACTTATAAGTTTAAGGATCGCTACTGCATTTTACTCAAAATATAAACTAGAATCTTAAAAGAAACATACCAGTCTTTGATTTTGTAAGCCCTTTGAAGATGCTCCCTTTTCACACGCCTCAGAACTTCACCGATGTGCTCAGAAGCATCCGCCAAATTAGTCACTCGTACCTGATGACAAATGCAAATGCATTAAAAACGAAACTATTCATCTAGAAAAGAACATAAAAGTAGCATCTTGAAAATGAGTGGTAATAAACTAAAATGCAATATTATTGTTCTTCCATGCAGGAGTGCAGAAATCCATATAAATATGCTTCAAAAAAACAGAGTTGGTCCAGTGTTACTTTTGTAGATTGTCAAGGATAAAAGCTACCCATGTGACTTCTACAGTCCACAATGTACACCTCAGGCCAAGGTAATGCAGCAGCAAGCCCATCTCAAACTCTTATGTTGAAATAATGTATCAAAAATTGCGGGCTCCAGATATTTGTCGAACGTAGTAGTTTTTTTCACTCTAGATTGCTTTGATCGGCTTGCTGCTATCGCTCGCTCCTTACAGTGTTACGGAATTTCTCTAGCTCCCTCCTTAAAGAGCAACAAGGTCAAAAAAAGTAGTAGTCTTTACTAGATGCTTGGTTTTGTGCAGTCTAACTAACAGAGAAATGCATATACATACCACACCCTTAAGAACAATATCAGTTTCTGAATCATTGTTTTGGTACACAACCCCAGGGCAGTCAATCAGAAAGATTCTTTTAGTGAGGGTAATGTACTGCCACACCTTCGTCTCTCCAGGAATTGGAGCCACCTTGCAAACCTATGGATATAGCATAAAAAATCAGAAAGTTCAGCAAAAAGATGCAATCTATGAAGCCATTAAAGAAGAGGGGATTACACTCTTGGATCGTAATGTATTGATAACTGATGACTTCCCAACATTTGGATATCCAACAAAACCAACAGATATAGCTTGCTTGTCACTCTTCAAGCGTGCAAACTGTCGCAATACTGAAAGAAGTGATCCCTGGAAGAGATTCAAAAGTGTAAGGTCCCATTTTGTAAAGCAATGAAATTCTTACATAAAAAATGCTAGCTTACCTTGCCAAATGAACTGTTGATGCTTGCATGAAATGCTAGGGTGGGGTAGTCCTTTGATAAAGTACGCAACCATCCTTTTGTTGCCCAAGCAGGTACCAGATCACACTAAACGAAAAATAAAATAAACCATCAATGTGCCACCATACACCAAAACAAGAATTCAATCACCACTTTGCACTCAGCAAAGTTGCAGAACTTATGGATACCTTATTTAGTAAGAATACCAAATGTTTATGCTTGGCATTCTCCTTCAGATGTTTTTCTAGATGGTAGCATCTAGTACCCATTGGATCCCTGGCATCTAACACCTGTGCAAAGCAATAAAAGCAACAAAGAACTCAATGCCCACTTCTAAACAAAAAGGGCATGCCACAGATATCTGAATGATTTGACAGCGTGAGTATTTTTCCTTTTCTTTTTGTAACGACAAGGTTGCAACACTAACCTGCACAACAACATCCGAAGAGTCAATAACTTTATAAAGTTCACCCCAAATTCTTTTGCTCTGTCCCTTCTCAAACATTGTGTGCCGCACTAGGTCTCGTAAGCCATCTTCCTCTTCGTCCTTCAGCAATTTTGATGAAGCGTACTTATCTTCAAATGCATCTAAAAATCCAAAAATTTACCAAGACTGAGAGTGTTATCGTCAATAAATAACAGCATACAAGTTCATGTAACTAAAGATCATGAATGCAACAATTAAATGAGATAAAATTTCCAAGTTACACAGCTGGACTTCAAACTTATAGGCTGTTGCTTTATTAAAAATATCCCTAATTACATGACAATAAAAATTATTAGGCAAATAGGCAGTGAATAAACACTGGATATACATGTACAACCCATACCTTGAGAATCATCAGCTTTCTTCAATAAAGATTCATAATCAAGAGCCGTTAGTTTTGGGCGTTTCCGCTTGCCCTTTGGTCCAAAGGCATGCTCAAAAGGCTCAGTGTCAAGAAGATGCGCCCTAGCTTGCTACATCATCCACATGGGCAAACATACATAAGTGCAACACCATACAATGATACAGAATACTTTCAGCAAAAATAAAATGAGGCTAAATGTTTATTAACCAGAAAATATTTTAAGTCTCCAATGCACCAAAAAAAACTGAATAACCAACATTTTCCACAGGCTGATGACCAACAGAAGTTGTACCTTTTGATGATCCTGCAACAGCGACAGCGGAAGCTTCCGCTCTTTCAATATCACATTGTAGTTATTGGAAAGCCGACTCTGGAGTTCCTCTCGAAAGAATTCAAGCTCTTTCTGATTGACGACTCGTGTATTTCCTGTAATAACAAGCGGCAGAATAATACAGAAAATCAACAATTGCTGTTACGTTACTGGAGTTGGATGCAGGAAAGATTGCAACGGGGCAAATATTAACTTCATACATCTATGCCTTTTGATCAAGTATACCTTATCAAGGTATAAAAAAGGTTACCCAGCACACTATCCTTATTCCTTACCCTAATTGAATAGGCAATTGAGTCACAAACTCTTTTACCAACCCACAAATTTTTCCTCCCTCCCCCACACATTGTGCCCATTAGCTCTTATTCCAGCAAAAAAATAATTACCACAGCAGACAGCGAGTTGATCGTGCGGACGGGCCATGCTAAGCGCCAATTGTCGAGTTAACCGAATCAAATTTTAAGTCGTCACGACCCTTAGCCTTTCTCATCCCCTATTGCTGAGCTACCAGCTACA
>KE371329.1:954656-971781 GCA_000418225.1 Zizania latifolia
ATAAAATATTTAGAACAATAGGAACACCCTCACACCATCTTATTTCTTCACTTTTGAGGGACGACAAAGTTGAAACCATTTCATTATTGGGACTATTCACCTACATAAGACTAGTTGAACACGTTAGTCCCAAAACATTTATACATTTGCTTTGAGCAATGTTCACTTTGAATTTTGGCTTGGTGTAGGTTAACATATGAAGTGTGGATGCTTTTATATATTCAAGCCACTCAACATCCTTCAATACATAAAGTCCGAACTTGCTCTTCTCTTTATGACTTCTTGTATTCTTTGAATAAGTGATGCGGATCACCTATAGTTTCTTATAGACTTACATGGTTCATCGGTACAAAGCTTATACTCGCTCTTCACCATCGTATTGGTCCTTCGGCGCTAAGCCTATGCTTGCCCTTCACCCTTGCATGGTCCCTCGTAGCCGAGTATCACTTGTTCTTCACCGTCTTGCCATAGAAAACCACTTTGTATCCAACATTTTCAATATGTTCACTTGATTCTCATTAATCAATGATACAGATCACTTTACGTTTCATGATACTCAAGTTCTTGTCATTCTCTAACTTTAGCTTGTATTTCTCAAGTCCATCAATATAGATATACCAAATTTGTATGAACCATCTTCATCATTAATATTTCACTTGATTCTCAACATATAATCAATGGTATAAATCACATTGTTTTCATGATTAATATTCCACTTGATTATCAACATATAATCAATGGTATAAATCACTTTGTTCTTCATGATTAATATTTCACTTGATTCTCAACATATAATCAATGGTATAAATCACTTTGTCCTTCATGACTTTTAGCTTCTTGTCAATCATCAACTTAAGCTTTCATTTAATATATCCATCAATATATACTTAACAAGCTTCTATAAATCATTTTCATTGTCATGTTGTTTGAGATCCATCAATCAATTGTGTTATTTCATTAAACTCAAGGGAGATTGATCCAAGGACATTTGATCAAAACTTCCGGTTTAATATGACTTGAAATGCTAACAATCTTCATGATCAATATTTTATTTGTTGATTCTCAACATATGAGCAATCAACATTTTTGCTTGATGCCGGAACTTAACCTAACACACAAACTCATGAAAATAGTTAATCGCAACATTCATTGTCATGAATCACCAAAACTTAATATAACTCAAGGACTAAGATCTTTCAGATACCCTCTTGTCATAGAGAATGCTAGATGCTTGTCGTCACTTCATCTACCCGACTTTGATTCTATGGCTAGCATCTTTATCAATATCCCCATCTCTTTGAAGCATTGATCCCAAATATCGAAATGTATCCTTCTTAGGCACTACTTGATCTTTCAAACTAACATCTCCCTCATGTGTAGTAGTGCTAAAGTTACATCTCATATATTCAGTTTTAGTCCTGCTAAGTCTAAAACCTTTGGACTCAAGAGTACCTCCACAACTCTAGTTTTCTATTTACTCCCGCCTGACTTTCATCAACTAGCACTACATCGTCAGCGAAAAGCATACACCAAGGGATATCCCCTTGTATGTCCTTTGTGACCTCATCCATCACTAATGCAAATATATAAGGGCTTAAAGCTGACCCTTGATGTAGTCCTATTTTAATCGGAAAGTCATCTATATCACCATCACTTGTTCGAACACTAATCACAATATTGTTATACATGTCTATGAATGATCATTATGTAGAATAAGTTGTAAACTAGAATTAGCTAGCTGGATAAGTGTTGTATTTGCTTGAATGATTTGATTTTTTCCAGGTATGTACCAGAAAGGAAGATTCTTGATGGTACCTCTTTCACTGTACCTGCAGGAAAAAGTGTTGCAATAGTTGGAACTAGCGGCAGCGGTACAAGTGTACAACTATTTTTTATTTGTCAAATAATGTCTAATGATTTTTTAACTGGACTCAAGATGAAGGTGCCTATGAGTTATGTTCATATCAGCCAATTGTTTTGGAAGATCGTGGGCTTTTTTATGTTATACTCAAAGTTATTAACTCTACCCTTTTATGAAAGAGTAACCACTAGCCAATACTTTGTTCTTTTTCTATGCCGTGTGTTCATGGCAAAGAGAGAAAAGGTAGTTCAATGAAGAACAAGTTTTCTAGCAATGGATGCATTCAAATACTCTGGAGCCTGCTTGGCCTACCTATCTTGAACAACCCTATGCTTCTGGGTCTATATTGCAATTGAGATTTTCCTAAATAAATGTTGTGTTTTTCCTTAATATCCAACTGGGAGTGTCTCTTAAGGCTTACAATATTAAATTCTGGGTTAACCCAAAGAAACATTTAATAATCAGTAACATTCTCTGGTCTATACTTCGGACACAAGCATGCTCATAGTCATATAAGAATATAAGATCACAACCAACTGGCATGGCTGTACGCTTTGTCTATTTGAGTCTGATTCTATGCTAGCTATGATTATTTTTTTGGGGTGTATGGAATGAGATATCTTGTTTCATCCCTTTTTTGTGTGAGCTGTTCCTAGCCTTTCTTTTAATATTAGCACCCAGTTCAAATTTCTGTGGTTAACGAACAATTCACTAACTGTGTTTTCCACTGCAGGAAAGTCAACCATACTCCGGCTTCTCTTCAGATTTTTTGACTCCTCTTCAGGATCTGTAAGAACAAAGCAATTTGTCTCTGTTTTTGATTTCGTGATGAAATCGATATCGATGTTATGGCATCTACACTCTCAGATGTGTATATCAAATTTACCATTCTTGCGATTCCTTTTGTTTTATCTACCTTGCAGATTCGAATAGATGGGCAAGATATCCGAGAAGTGACACTGGAGAGTCTTCGGAATTGTCTTGGTGTTGTACCACAAGATACGGTTAGTTAATATTCTACATCTGTCAATGCTACAGCACTTTTATTGTCTTTGTTGAATTCGCTAAACTATGCTAAACAGATGAAAGATTATAGACTCTGGAAACATTCCAGTGCCCTCTTGCAACTTAAGAGAGCATATGTAAAATTGTTGAGTAAATATAACTTATAGAAGTAGTTCTATCAATATGCTTTCAACATGTCACTTAGGAGTCAGACATTCAGTACAGTTCCACTCCAAGGTAAGCTCATGCTGTTAATACCAATGCAGGTTCTTTTTAATGACACAATTAAGCATAATATACAATACGGGCGGTTATCAGCAAAAGATGAGGAGGTACTTTTTCTTCCAATACATTTACATTATGAAGTTATAGTTGGTCATTTGGCTTTGTGGAAGGCTAAAGTTTGTTCCCGCAAAGGTTTATGATGCTGCCTGTCGGGCTGCTATCCATGACACAATTATGAAATTTCCTGACAAGTACAACACAATTGTAGGAGAGCGAGGATTAAAGGTGAGATGCAGTGTCTTGTGACATGCCAAATCCATGTGTGTTGGATCCTATTGTTCCTATAACCAGCATGTCTCAAAATTTGTGATTGACGTATTTTGCAGTTAAGTGGTGGGGAGAAACAACGGGTGTCAATTGCTCGTGTATTCTTGAAGGAGCCTTCCATTCTGTAATTCCTCTTTTCCATTTTAGCCTTGAAAAGAAAACTTTGTGCTGTGTTTTGTTGATTCTATGCATTCCCTACTCTGAAACTAACATGTCATGTCAAACAGTCAGTGTGGACCCTGCTGAATGCATCTGAACAAATCTGAATCATATCACATACTGTTATCAAACACTAATATTGTAATATTGGGTTTACTGCACTCCTTCCTTTAATCCTTTGCTTATTATTATTTTCTGGTATCTGATTTATGCCAGATTATGTGATGAAGCTACAAGTGCTCTTGATAGCACTACTGAAGCGTCAATTTTGAATTCTTTGAAGACATTATCTGTTGATCGTACCTCTATCTTCATCGCTCACCGACTCACAACTGCAATGCAATGCGATGAGGTATGTATGTTCATGCACATACATTAGAACACAAAATACAACTGCATTTTATGAAAGCAACGTGACTTATTGAACTGAGAATAGAGATAAGAGTAACAGATCAGTTGACAGCAACAGATTGCTTTTGCAATAACTCAAGAAATTGATACTTACCATCATGGCATAAATCTCAATTATTACTACTGATTTTCATTTGATTGTATATTTGCGCTTACGGTTTTTCTATTGTACTTGATACTGTTGAATGCTTGTTGGATCTTTCCTCCAATGATTTTTAAGTAAGTCTCGTTTCAAAATTTTATTTTCAGATCATTGTTTTGGAGAATGGGAAGGTAATGGAACAAGGACCACATGATTTTCTTCTGTCAAAGGGTGGGCGATATGCGGAATTGTGGTCACAGCAGAATAACAGTGATGCCATCGATGCTGCTGCGGTTAGCTTAGAGGTTTCATAGACTATATTGTTTTCCCTTTTGCAAGGGAAAAGGGAGTGCAACCACATTTGAATCAAATATGGTTTCCTCTTATCTGCCTTGTAAATTGAGTGCTTAGGTCTTTAGATATTGGGGAACATAAATTTATAGTATAGGAGATAAAATCTCCGTTTTTAAGAGAGCAGGAGGCAAAATTTTCCTCTTGAGAAAATATCTAATGTAAACATTTTTAACTACATATAATAATCCCAGTAATTTTTTTAGTTTCCGTTAAATCCTATGACCTTCGCAGGTTGCACAATGTCCAAAGTTTATAAGCTGTCCATCCCTTCTGAACATACGTATCTGAATATTATCCTTTTTATCTTTCAAAAATACTATTATTATTCTTTTGGTCCCCTGATCTTCATATGCAATTGCAGAATGATGTTTACATGGTGTTCCAGGAAGCAATGTCCGTAGACAACCACATCATAGCAGTAGGGCAGTTCACTGACTTGCATGGTCATTTTATACGTTTCCTCTCTTTCTTGGATCCAAACTCTCGTTTGTAGGCAATGCCATTGCTACATCAAGACAAGCAGGTGTTCCTGTCCCTGAAGAGCAACCATTACAATGTTGGTTTGAATGGACGAAGACATCTGTTTTTGACATGATGGGGTATATTTTAACTGATGGAAGATTGGAAGTAGCAGCTCATCAAAAGTAGGCAAGTAACAGTGTAACACACATCCGTCCTTGACTTCAAAGTTCAGACAGTTGACAGACAAGAGACAAGACCAGCATTAACATGCACGCTCGATGTAAACGGTCTCCTTGAGCATTAACATGGAGTTTATTTATAGCTTAGAAGTCTTATTCCTAACACCACCGCTCTTAAAGCGTTGCACGGCAGTAAGCCCCACCTACGTACAGGGACAAGCTTTCTGCATTAGCTCACTTCGAGAGGCTGGACCATCAGATGATGGGTACCAGTTGCATCGGTGTCAACCTTTCCAGTTATCCTTGATCTTCCTAACCTCTCTCAGTGCCTCAACTGGCGACTTGGCACCAAACTTAGCCTGCAAGATGGATGGCATGATCTGCATAAGCATCACTGACAGGGGAATTCGCTTCAAATTTATGAACTGATACTTGCTGTTGCTTCTGGTTAGTAGTGAGTCAGCAAGTTTCTAAGCAATATTTGCTGTTGTCATGCTATCCATCTCTGTGAGCACAAAGATCTTCTGACGCTAGAACTAAAAAAATATGTTATCATGTAAAATAGAAGTAACCGATAAGCAGATTAAAGACCTGTATCTCTGGCAGATCAACACGCATGAAGGTGTTTATCTCAAATTCATCTCCTATAGTTGATGGAACAGTTGGTTGATTTGCTTCACGCTGCTTTTGAGCCCATTCCAATTTCTGCTTCATCTTTTCATTCTCTGGCTCAACTGTCAGCATGAATTTCAGGCTGTTCACAGTGTACTGTAAGGTAAAACTCAAAATCAGACTAGCAAGAACAGTAGTCATTCTTTTGTTGAAAGGACAAGTAGCATACCACAATAAGAATAGTAGAATACATAACAAAGTGAACCAAACATCCCTTGGTTGGACACATGGACTAATGGCAAACATGTTCTCCACAATTTTCAAACAATTGACAGCAAGAACATACTTTTCCTTGATGAAGGAGGCCAGGCCAGATCAAAAGAAGTTTTTGTCAGATAGAAAATGGATTAGGTGTCTTTTAGTTAAGGCTTAACATACTTAGTATCATCATACTTATCATATAGAGTACAAAGCTTCTGGCATATTCTAATAGGAAATGGGTGAACTTTCAGTGGCATATAAGGAATTAATTCTATTTTATATTTAAGTATGTGGAGAGGTGAATCTTCTAAAAGAGTGTTTGCAGAGAGATCCAAAGAACTAAATCACGCACTTATGAAGACGGACCCACAAAAGAAAAACTAAGGCATACATATGAACATATTTCACTATACAGGTTCATACAACTTCACATCAATCCTAAATAATGGCCTGTCATTCCAGGAAGAGAAAAGAAGCAGATCTTAAACTAAAAATGTACCTCATGCCCACAGTAAACTTGAGTTGGCTTAGGCAGCGAGCCCAGTGTTAGAATAAGGGACTGATACATTTGCTCTGCTGTACCCTCAAAAAACCTTCCACAACCAGCAATAAACTGTATTGAAAAGAATAAAAGGTCACAACACAAGAAAAAAAGAGCAATCACTGTAAGTCAGATGCATATACTAACCAAGGTGTCTCCAGTAAACACCACTGGATCTTTGTCCACCTTGCTAGTTACATAGTAGCTAATATGACCTTTTGTGTGACTGTTACAAGAACAGAAATGATAGGACAAGGAGATCAGATAACAAACAAGTTACAGAAACATATGGATGTCTACACTAATTCAAATGGGTTCTTGTCGAAGATTTCAACCATGAACCAATTCGTTATAGCAAACTAGCAATATTATTGACTGCTCATGCCATTGCTCAGTTGCATGTGGTCCTTGAATATGCAATGCGTCCTAAATTTCTCAAGTGGCAACTGCAGGATGGGTTATTAGAGCAAAATACAGGTGCAAACATGTTGGGCTTATCCCTACAGGTTCAAATTCTTATCTTCAGTCAGTGCTTCTATGATCCCAGAAAAGAAAACCACATTGATGATATCATAAACAAAACGAGACATATGAGAACAGAAAACAGCATACCACGGTGTGTGTAGGCATAGTATCTCAATGTCTTTCCCAAGGGACAATTTGGTTCCATTCTCCACCTGATCAGTGCAGCCTTTCACATTGTCCAGGGATCCTCCATAGACCTTAATCCCTGGCACCAAGTGCCCCATCTTTTCATTGCCACCAGCATGATCCCTACAACCACGCATTAGTTGTGCATTTCATTACCACTGCTCTACATGGTTGCTAACGAATTCCAGCAAAAGTCTGTCGACATAGGGCATCATCTCCTTCCTAGCACCTGAGAGTTATCCTAAAAAGCCAGCCTTGTATTTATTTTATCTGGAATTGTCACAACAGGCAGCACGCATGATATGATGCAGTTAAAAATTGATCATTTGCCATTGCCACTCTTAAGATGCTTCCATTGTTATGATGTTATTTTAAAACTGACATGTACGATCATTTGTATCAATGAATGTGGGTCAGATGGTAAAAATACGAATCCACTTCTTGAGAATGGTAAATTGATGGGAAATATTCTAGAATACCAACATTTCTGGTGGAGTTTTCCATACTAAGCTGGACGATGGAGCGGGGAATGCTTACCAGTGATGGTGAGTGGTGAGGACGCAGTCGACGTGGGCGCCGACCTCTCCGGCCGCCGCGAGCACCTTCTCCGGCTCCACGGGGTCGACGGCCGCCGCCGACTTGGTGCTCTCGTCCACGATCCTTCAAGGAGGAAACGAAGAATCATCAAGAAAGATCGTCGAAGCAAGCAGGAAACTAGGACTAGGAGTGACGGATTCTGGATTCATGAGAGTACAGGTAGGCATAGTTGTCCTCAAGGCAAGCGACCGGAATGATCTTCATCTGGAGGTTCCTCTGCGGCCGGCGGGGATTCGGATTGGGCTATGGCGTCCGACCGAGGTTTCTGGAGCCGGGGGAGGGAGAAGGGGAAATGCAGCCGATTGACGGGCACAGGGCAGCCGCTTAAGACATGTCAACCGGCAAAATTCCACTGGGGACTGATCTCGAATTGGGGAAAAGTATCCTGCCCCGTCTCTACCAGTGCAGAGAGTTTTTCCATCCTTGCTTCCGCAAGTGGAACGAGTCTTCGATGACTCCCCATCTCTGCTGTTAAAAAGAAAAAAGAAAAAGAGGTTACGACGGTTGTACTAAACGATACAATAGATTCTGCCCTAAGTTAAGGTAGGTGTGTTTTGTATAGATTCAGTTAAAAGATCATATATTTGTATTTTACGAAGAAACAATGGTAGGATGAAGAATTATTCATGTCCCCATCGTATCTAGATGTATTTTTTTCTTATTAAATCTCTCGTGGTTAAAATATTGGCTCCATCACCGTTCTATGATTAGAGAATTCTTTGTTAAAAAACGAGATCGAGACTTGTTGACATGCTTAGTAGGGACAAATGTTGTCCTTCCAAACAGGCGGAAGGCTATTCCCTCTCTTAAAAATATTTTATTTTTAACATTTTAATTTTATATATGTTGATGATATACTACAAAAGACATTAATGTTCAAAGTTCTGTATTTAATCCCACGTCAACAATTTATACGCCTTATATATTTTTAGGGGTAATATTTACCGGCAAAACGAGTTTAACTTTACAGTTTGTCCCGATATCAAAGACCGACGAGGCGGACTGCGCACAGTTGCGGTCATTTTATTTATTGCACTATAGGGCACACAAACTTGCATGACACCATTGGCCGTAACGTACGTACATGTAAGTCGAGTATGCCGGTACATATGAAGGATGAAGCTTGTTAGACACATATAACAACGCCATGAACAGAACAGGATGGCAGACTGGAGGCCCCTTCCAGTGTTATTACTCCTCAAGCAGCTGATCCTGCAAACGGAGGGTGGTGATCATCAGCAAAACACCACAAGCCGTCAGTTGCCATTCGTCGTGCGCATATGTGAATTTACTAGCATGGTTGGTTAAAATAGATTTGAAGTTGACTCGTGAACTTTATTAGTAGCGTTGACATCATCGGGGACGATGCTGGCCCTCGTTCTTCAGAGTCGTATTTCTTGTATTTCTAACACCCAAAAGAATATACAACGGGGACTAGCCAAGTCAATAAAAACATTGGTACGCGATGTTAACTTGTACACACTAAGCGTTATCCTGAAGACCTAACACCGCCAGGAATCCACTGTGGTTGACCCAACTTTATCTTGCCTTTTTTATGGCATGGAACATACAACTACAAGTCAACCAACTTGCATAGCGAGCAAGGGAGCAGCTAAAAACTCAGAAAGATTTGGTTGTCATTGCCTTAGTGAATGTGTCACCACTGAACAATCGAAAGTATGCATTATAATAGAAACGGATAAATCTAGTAGCCAATCACCATTAGTGGCAGATGGACAATTGCCTACAACAAATGTATGGAACCGGCCGTTCAAAAAATCTACACATGTCTGGAACGCACCTAAGAAACTTTAGCGTAGTATAGCTCACATGCACCAGACACCAGTCCAACCTTTGTACAACTGAATTGTATTTCGTAGGCATACAGCACATATATAATGGGAATAACACAAACCCTAGCCACCTACAGATTATGGTTCATCACGAATTTCTTTGGGATAAAATATAGGGGCTGGGCTTTTAAAGATCTAACCATGGAAACAAACCTCAAACTTTGAATTCTTTATAGCAGAATGAACACAACTTAAGGAATAGCTAATATTTCAACCTGACTAAATTGCAGATAAAGCCCAGGATTTTTTTTTTTTGTCTGACGTGTATGTACACAGGATACTTTTCCTGCATATAAATGAATTCCTCAACATTGCAATCTAAAAATTCCCAGGACATGAAGTGGATGTGATCTGTACTCATGGAGAACTCAATGCTTCCACTTCCAAAAGTTAACACGTCTGGCTAAATGAGGCACTACGCCATTAGCTCAACATCTACTGAATTCAGTATGCATTGCTCTCAGCATGTATACTAATGCCTCCTTTGGAATAAAGGAATTTCAAAGGATTTTTGCGGGAATTGAACTAATTCCTGTGGAAATCATTTAAAATTTCTGCGTTTCAAATAGCCCGAAGAATGTATGGAACCAAGTAAATGACCAATCTATATAGGCTAGTGGCCGGCAAGTAGCCCAAAAAGTCATTTAAATTATTTAATCTGCAATAATCTCTTCACAAGAATCTGATTCACTTCTGTACATACCAATCTGATTCACTTCTGTACATACCAATCTGATTCACTTCTGTACATACCAATCTCAATATATTTTCATTATTAGTCTCTTTAACCAGGTTGAATTGACGATACTGTTTACAATGCAAGTACATGGAAAAAAACTTCAGTCTAGGAGGAAATTTTTTATCTAAAACAGAAACAAAAAAGAAGAGGAAACAAAACATGACCTTTTTCCATGCTATACAGTAGCAATATCTTTGTAGCCAGACTCATCAACGTAATAGGCTAGAGATCTGTCGCCAGTCTTCACTATCTTTCCCTTTTCCTGGAAGTAAACAATCAGAAGTATTATCAACATTCAACACCAATGTATGCCCTTCATTTAATACTTCATCTGTACTTTTTTAATTGATGCTTGCGAATCCATGCATTTAGACATCCAAATTGTGAGCATCATTGTTAAAAGTATCAAGATTTGGACATATGAAACCTACATTACTAGATTTATCATTAAAAACTGATTATAATATTATATTTTTCATAAATTATAGCAATGGAAAGTTAACAAAAGTAATTTGAGAACAGAGTTTTTTTCCTAAGCATCTAGGATTCTAGGGTTCATTTTTAAAGAAATGCTTGGGATGGATGCTAGAGTAAGAAACAATTTTGTAGAACTTACTGATACCATAGCTCTTCACCACATAATGGCCAACTAAAACGATATACCCACGTAAGTGATCAGGTAGTGGTGAGTCCAGAACTCCAGATGGAATTATACTAGATTAATAAAACAAGACCAAGTAAATTGAAGTACTCCCTCCATCCCAAAATTTTTTTACTTCTAGCTCTTCAACTTTGTCCCCAAATGGCTTCATTTTTATCTCTTTACTTACTCTCAGTTCACAAATCAAGAAGTTTTATTCCTTCAATACCCCTTACCTATCACTTTACAATATTACTTTCTTATTAATGAGACACATTGATCTTTTATTGTCACCATTAATTTATCAACTTTATCTCAAAAGTAGTATTTAAGGGATGGAGTATTAAACTCATTTAAACATATAAATTTGCTCCAATGCAATTACTCAATAAATGAATATCCGGATATATGCATTACCATGATGTGAACATAGCTGGGCTTAATAAGATCCAAAAGACGTTGGTAGTGTGTAATCATCATAACAGAGTTGTGCGGTGTCAACATCCCATTCACTACTTTAGCTACATCTTCGATTGCATCAACATCTAATCCTGAATCAATCTCGTCAAGAAGAGCTAAATCCGCCCCAAGGACCTAAAATTTAAAAAGAAAAACACACAGAATAAGAGGCAGAAATTTCATTGAAGTACATAACTAGATAGTCAAAACAAATTCTGATGACAGGTAAAATGTTCACGGAAGCAATGTCTAATATAAAATATACCTTCCAACAGCTTTTCAGCAAAAATTTGCTGATATTGTTGTCATATAAATATATGAGCAAGTTGCATTTTGGACCACAAAGTTTAACTTTGGACCCCCTAAGACCCAACAAAACAAGAGCACTGCATAAAATATTACATATATAACAGAAAATGACATCTGAAAAGAAAGGCTAAGTAAACCTTGATAGTACCAAAATACTTCATGTGAAACATGTTTGGACTTTGGAGCTATAAATGTATAGAGTATTAGAGGTGCTGAAACGCTGGAAAAAAGTCTAGCAAGGATTTCATTGATTGGGTCCAGTAACAACTAACAATCAACCATATAGTTACCTTACAGCAAAGAAGATACTGCAGGAAACACAAGAAGTAATTTTCCCTAAGGTCATATATAATATATGCCACCAAGTTATATTTTATGCCTGAATATGAAATGCAAAAGGTATGTTTCCAGCCCAAATTCATGTTCAAACAAAAGCACTTAAGTGCAATATTCGTTTGACAACTAAACTTCATAGTAATCTTACAGAGAGTTGCAATATTTCATTGCGCTTCCTTTCTCCACCACTAAACCCTTCATTGACAGCACGGTTAAGGATATCTGCATTCATATCCAAGGCTCTAACTTTTTCCTCCACAATTGGGAAAATCTGTATGATAAAGAAAAGTTATGTCAGAGTTCCTCGCAGTCAAAAATAGCCCAGCACTAAGAAATGACCCAAAAAGTGCCCAGAAAATGTATATGTGCCACCAAGCTCAATTATGTTAGTCAACTAGAACATTCTGCAATAAATGGAAAGATCTATACTGATAAATTTCAATTGGAGTGGAAAGCTCCATTTGAACTTAAGTAAAAAGAAGATAAGCAAACAGAGTTCACACTGGGACTTGTTAACTTCCTTCTAATCATCCCTATAAGATATTGGTAGTCATATCTCGAAATAGAGTTGTAGCTAGCTTAAAAATAGTGAAAAGCACATGACACCTTATAATTCTCAACCTCATATAGGTCTCGTTGTAACTTGTAAATTAAGAGTGAAATAATAAATGTCTCACTCTCACAGCGTAATTGTAAATTTCAAACCTGAAGTGGCCCCAATGCTGGTAGACCCTTCTTCTCTCGGCGAGCATTTAATGCCATAAGCAGAAAATCGTAATTGTTCACTCCAGGAATCTCAACTGGTGCTTGGAAACTCATAAAAATGCCCGCAAGAGATCTTTCCTCAGGCTCCATGTCAATCAAATTCTCACCCTTAAAGATCACGGTACCAGCAGTTACCTCATACTCAGGATGGCCAGCCAGAACCTGTGACAAAAAAGATGCAATAATTAACTGAATTTGTAGATATCACAGCAACAAATGCAGTCAGTTTCTAACAGTTTAATCTGGATGGAAGGAAGGCACATTGAACAGAACTTAAAGTTAAAGATTACAAGCTGGATTATCCTAATTACACTTTTTTAAGCTGGACCAAGCATACATGTGTGGTTATGAAAGAACATCTTGTATGGATGGCACAATTTGTTGCTGCCGAAAATATTAGAGAAGCAGGCGGCAACAATTTCATACAGGAGCAATTTCCATCGCAGTCAGAAAGGACTTAATTCATGTTGTTACAGTTTGGAAAATGAAATTATACAGAAGCAGTACATGAGTAACAGATAGATTTCGGGTACAGTCCCGATCCTAGCAAAGTTGCCTCTTCTAATATATTTTTTCCACGGAATAATAATGAATGCATCGTTTTTTTCATTGAACAATAATGAACGCGTCGAGCAGAAGGAACATTACCTTCATGAGGGTGCTCTTGCCAGACCCGTTCGGTCCCATGAGCGCATGAACCTATAGAAATGCAGACAAAGACCTAGTATAAGTAAGTAACCTCCACCTTGCAGACTACAATTAAGCACTAATCCAGCAAACAACCACACAACCATACGAACCTCGCCCTCGCGGATGGTGAGGTTGAGGCCGGTCAGGATCTCCTCCCCGCTCTCCTTCACGCAGGCGAAGAGATCGCGCGCCTCGAGAAGCGCCCTCCCGGTGGACTCGGCGGCTGCGGAGGCCGCGGTCGTGCGGCGCCGCGGCCGCACGGAGATGGAGCTCGGTGGCATCTGGTGGCGGAGGAGGGGGCGGTCTGCCGAGGCGGAGAAGAGAGCGTAGGAGGACGAGGACGCGACGGCCGCGGCGGCGGCGGCGGCGGCGAAGGGCGGCGCCATGGGAAGGTGAGGTGCGTGCGCCTCCAGATGCTTCTTCGCGGCTTCGGATGACGGGGGGCGGCGCCGTAGTGAGGGCAGCTGGGTTCTTTTTTCCGCATCTCCGGATTTCTCGAGCTCGATTGGACCGGGCCGAAACTATGGCCCTAATGGGCTTAATATACTTGGACCTTTAGGCCCAATAATAAAAAATTTGATAATCTGTTACCCTCACAATGACATTTAATCATGATATCACTCAGAAACAATACAATAATATGTATGAACATCTCGTAGAAAGGATAGGAAATGTCATCGATAAACATAATTTTCCAATTTTCTACTCAAGCTACGGTGAAATATTTATTTTACCTCTGGGTTTTGCCATAATGTTAGCTACTTTGCTCTGTATTTTTGGAACAGATTTATCAAATATAACTGTAAAACAATGTCATTCTCCCAACTAGGAATTTTCTATTTACAAATAGTTTTTTAATTAGTTGTGGGCACTGTTGGTACTTTGATAAAGGTCACAATAACTAATGGTGTCAGACAGATGGAGTAGTAATGGCAGTAACAAAAGAGGAAGAAATTGATTTGTTCTGCAGCAAATTGTGGAACTTCTATTGGCCGGTAATATTTCACAGAATCGGCGACTTGTCGGTGGCAAACCGTAGATTTTCTAAAAACATGTATCTAGAACAAAGGAATTGATTCGGAAATCTATGAATGAGCAACACACCGGTAATATTTCAGCCATACATGCATTCAGTCAGTACAAAAATGATGATCCGTGACAGTGCGATCTACCTGTCCTCACCCAAGACAAAACAGAAGAAAGTTACGGAGTAATAGCACAAACTACTGCTCTCTCTTTGTTTTCTTTAGACAACTTAAAATAATTACTATTATGATATAATCATAATTATTAGATAAATAGGAAGATGACCGATTCTAATAATATTATATGACTTATTATAATTATTATCTAATTTGACTATATTTTTTCCGTTAGAGGCATAATTCATATATACTTTAAATAGAAGAGTTGCCAGTAAAATATTCCAAATGAAGTTCTTACCGTCCTCTCTGTAAGAACTGCCAATACATATTGGCAGTCGGTACGATTCAGGAAACGCCAACTACATGAACACTGCTGTTTGAATCAGACGATCGATAGAATACTGTTCTTGCTCCTGCAACTTTTTGTTTTTTTTTCCTTTTTTTCAGGAGAGGTTCTTGACTTCTTGTTCTTGGGCAGCGTTTGTCCAAATGGATATGGACAGGCCGTGCAGGTTTTCGGACAGATCCACCTTCCAAACTCCCCAACTGTCAAATCACAGAATCAAGGCAGTACGGTACGTTTTAACATAGGATTAACCAAATTATAAATGTGATTCTATTAAGAACTAAATCTAAATTTTATACGGGAACCTAAGAAGGATAGGACTGGTGAAGATGTGAAATCAACATGTTAAGAACAGTTTTTTTTATTTACATTTTTAGCCCTGTTCTGGTGACAATTTTCACCTGAGCGTGGCTAAGAGAAAGGGACAGTTTCACAGATCCTTTGCTGCCGTGTATGCTTTTAAAAATGAAATCGTATCTCTGTTGTGATTCCGTTTTGCTAGGAGGAGTTGTCTTAATTTCGTACCGTCTCAAAAGTGGTATTTACATGCTCGCCGGTTTGAGAATTGAGATGCTAGGAAGGCTAAAGAAACAGTGGCATCAGGAGGAACAGCTCACAAAGTTCGATGGGCCATGCATGATGCCAGTATTGATCCCTGCCTGTCCATACACCGGTTCACACACTCTCGCTTACATTGCCTTTTATGCTTCCTGACGACGGATAAACTCTACGAGAGGTGGTGCTTACGATTTAGAGGCTTCGAAATAAAATATATTATGCGTCTTAAAATTTAAGTATCTAAAATTTAAAATTTAGAAACTAAAACATCGATGTTGTCGCTACCACTCCGAGCACTCGAACCCTACACCTTTGCTTCATTTTAAAGCATTTCCATTGCACTACAAACTATCTTACGTTGTGTTGTGATTTTAGCGTCCTGAACAACCACTCCAAATGTTCTCTTTAATCAACGGCCCTGTAAGTATGCCTGTGGATAATAGATATGTTTCTGGCTTTTCGCTCACGAGAGTATTTATAAGTATGTCTACGGGTGTACTCGTATTTTACGCATATAAATATATAGAAGTGAAACATAACGGACCCGCAAGAGGCATCAGTTGAACTAGAGAAAACTAGAATCAGACACTTAACTAGTTTAGTTTCACTAACGAGCGATTATGAGTATGCTTATGGGTATACCCAAAATTTACGTATATATCGTACCCGTAAAGACCTAAGTAGAAAAACCGAATCAGGCCACTGGTTAAACAAGAAAAAAAACCAAAGCTAAACACTTTACTAATTCTTTCTTTTGCTGAAAGACTGAACATACAATTGAACCAATTAAAACTCATCCGTTGAGCTTTTGCTCCGAGGCATTGAGCAGCCGAGCAGGGCGCGGGGCAAAACGGTAAAAGGGCACCGCGTCGGCAGCGAGAAGGGCGTGCCGCGCCTGCACCCACGCAACAGTTACGCACTCTGCCTGCCACGGCCAGGTGCCAGGCTCGTCAGCCTCGTTTTAAACACACCCTCTCTCTCTCTCCGCTCCCCTCGGGCCCTCCGTCTCCAGTCTCCCCTCCCCGGCGTTACTACCGCCGACGGGTGGCACATCGCAGCACAGCAGGCAGCAGTGTCCATCCCTCGCCGCCCGCTGAGCCATCCATCGGAGGTACCGCGCCGCCCTCTGTGTTCTAGGGTCTTTCGCTTGTGGTTTCTCTCCCCCCGTTCATGTGTGTGGCTTTGTTGCTGCTGTTTTTCTTGGGTGGTTTTGTTTGCCCTGCATGTTGTGCTTGTTTATCTCCGCGAGATTGCTGCGTTTCACTCTGTTGGGATTAGTTCCGCGCCCTGATTCTCTGTGTGTGTTGTTGTTTTCCCCCCATTGCCTGAGATCAAGGCATTCTCGCCGACAGAACACTAGAACAGGCGTTGCTTTTTTTTTCCAGTTTTCCTTGCTCATTTTAGACCTTCAGTTACTGAACTCGATTATTGTCTCATTTCCTCCTAAATAGGATTGTGTCTCTAGACTCTTAGGTGAGATTCACTGCTGGGGGAGAGTTTCTCCCTGTAAGGCCTGTTGCTGTATGCTGATCTTCCAGCCTGCTAGGTTCTGTTTGTA
>KE371329.1:975445-986921 GCA_000418225.1 Zizania latifolia
TACACCGTTTCATCAGCAACTTGTTTGTTCAAAAGCTTAGAAATACTACTACTTTAGATTTGTCTTAATTAATGTCGTTCATTGCTAGCGCTTTTCATTTTCTCAGTGAAGTTCTGATTAACAGGTATTAAGGGTGTTGCTGAGAAGACTCCATTAGACTGGAATACCAGGATGAAGATTATACTTGGAACTGCACATGGTATTGCGCATGTTCACGCAGAAGGCGGCTCCAAGCTCACCCATGGCAATATCAAGTCAACCAATGTGCTCCTTGATCAAGATCACAATCCCCACGTCTCAGACTATGGGCTGAGCGCGTTGATGAGCCTCCCTATGAGCACCTCCCGAATCGTCGTCAGTTACCGTGCACCAGAGACCATTGAACCCAGGAAATTCACTCACAAATCCGATGTATACAGCTTCGGTGTTCTCCTCATGGAGATGCTGACTGGAAAAGCCCCCCTTCAGTCACAAGGACAGGACGATGTCGTCGATCTACCAAGATGGGTGCATTCTGTGGTCCGGGAGGAGTGGACCGCCGAGGTGTTCGATGTTGAGCTGATGAAGTACCATAACATCGAGGATGAGCTGGTTCAGATGCTCCAGATCGCAATGGCGTGCACGGCGCGGTCCCCTGACCGTCGTCCGACAATGGCGGAGGTGATCAGGATGATTGAGGAGCTCCGGCAGTCTACTTCGGAGAGCCGTGATTCCCTCCAATGATGACAATCTCAGGGAATCCAATCCTCCGTCGGCGTGATGCCTGACGAGCTGTGTGTTTGTTCTCTTGCAAGTCGCTGCAAATCGTCAGATTTAAAAGCTAATTGTGCTTGGTGAATGGTGTGACCTCTTGAATGTGGCCAGAAGCTTCAGCACTGGCACTATGTAGAAGCATTGCATAATGTGCAAGTTAATTGGTGGGTTTTTAACCTTTATGCGTGCTGTGTTCAGGTGTTCGTATCTTAGGTTCATCAGTTTAGTTCCTTTCTGTAAGCATCCATTCATGTGTTTGCGTTCGTCTTTTATCGCGATGCAAAATTGCAAATGAAGAATCCAAAGGTGAGCTTGAGTAGGCATCACATCTTCATCCATCCATAGGAGCAACTAGGACAACTTTGATGCGCTCGAAACATATCTGTGGGTGTTTTTACTTCCTACAGTTGTTTCGAAAGGTAATACTTGCTCTTTGGTGACAGGTTGGTACTTGTGAAACAACTTTGATGTCTGAAAGTGACAGGTCAGTACTTGTGAAACAACTTTGATGTCTGAAACAAAATCGTCCGAAATACATATATTAGTGTTTTTATATCATAGAAGCATGATTAGGCATATTTTTGTTGGATGTTGTTCTGGAAGTTAATGTGTGCTTCGCACTCATAATGGGTTTAGAGATATCAATGTGTAATCATAATGGGTTTAGAGATATCAATGAGTAAAATACACACAGGCATGTCCCACTCATACCCATACCTAACTTACGAAATATATACCCATACCCATACTTGCTGGGTAATTTTTCATCATAAATCACCTAATATTTATAAAGTTTTTTATTTTTTTTCAAAAAATTAAAATTCACACCAAGTCGGTCGGTTTGCCCAATCTAGTCCAGGTAGCGGGAACCCTGACTGGTGAGTGGAGCATCAAGGCACAATCAATTAGCAAGTCATCGTCCACAACTTTCCTACCTTTATTTGAAGGCGAATCAAAACTATTTTTTTATCGGTTATTGTATTAGAGGATTACTTTCGAAGAGATTTGTACGACGAAAGAGTTTTGATGGCATGTTTCCAGTGTATAGACGTGTAGCACGAAACAGGACCGTCTGCCAAGTTCGTCGCAGAATTCGGACGAGGTTAGCAGTACACAAACAAAGAAAATTAACGTAAAGTAGAAAAGTGGACTAACACTACTGCTACCCCTTTCTCTTAAAAAACGAAGACGATAGAGAGTTAAATAACCCGTCTTTCTTCATCTGTTCTAAGGCCAAAATAGATTATCTCCGGGAGCATGGTTATTACATCACTTATTACATGCAGAGGTTGGCATGCTGATGCCCAAGAAATGAAATGCATCAGCTCCAACGAAACAAGGCACACTGTTACTCTTTGAATAACAGGAATGAATTTTATGTTTCCTCCGGCAGAATTCGCAGTGCAAAATTAAACTCTCCAGTGGAACAAGGAGCCGAATATGTATATAGTCAGCTTTATTTACGGATGAGCTAGAGTTAGGAAATCCACCTCACAGGAACTGCCATGTGGCAGCCTGAAAATTTCGAAGAAAAGCAATCTACCAGTTGCTATCAATCAGAAGGACCAATCATTTTCTCTGGAACAACAAGTTCATGGAATTCTTTTTCCGTCAAAACTCCAAGGCTTAGAGCAGCTTCCTGTAAAATAAAAGGAAAAAAGGGATAATCCACATGAACAGGTGGCAAAAGAGGATAGCAGTGAAAGGGGAAAAATGGGCCCCTATAGCCCTAGATGTAGATTCCTTATCCTAATAACATGGATTTAATACCTTAAGAAAAGTGATGGTTTCTGACAGCCTAGCCAAGAAATGAAATTATGTCTTGCTCATATCACCTTAAAACTAATACAAAACATATTCGCAGCAGTGTGGAATTAAAAAAACTAAAATAAATGCCATAATCACCTTCAACGTGGTTCCCTCTTTGTGTGCTTTCTTAGCAACAGCAGCAGCATTGTCGTAGCCAATTTTCTGCATTTGTAAGAGAATTAAGCATGTATTCGCAAAAGCAGAAAAATAAAGGTAAGGCACTAAAATGGATGGTTTTTACTTACAGGGTTCAAAGATGTCACCAACATCAAAGACTGAACAAAAAGGGACACATAAATTAGTCAGACAGTTTATAGAACAACAAAGTATGCAATTGTTTCTGTAGTTCTGTACCAGCTAGTTACCTCGTGCAATAATTGTGAAATTCTCTTATGGTTTGCTTGAATTCCCTTGACACAGTTTTTCTCGAAGGACACAGACGCATCCCCTAATAATCTCAGTGACTAAAAAACAGTGGCGTAGAGCATCAGTCAGATTGTAGCATTCTAACAGAAATAGAAAATAAGTTAGCAAATCACTGTAAGAAGAGGTATTAGGATTTACATGAGTGTCTATTATAGTTATATAGAGAAAATTTGTACTTAATTAAGCATATTGAAGCATGGATAATAGAGATCAGATCATACTCGAAGTAATCCAGCAGCGATCATTGGTTTGAAGACATTCAGTTCAAAATGTCCATTAGAACCACCTACTGTAACACCAACATGATTACCCATAACCTGCAATATCACAAATCCAAACAACCGTTATTCCAAATGTTCAGTTTTCAAATGGAAAAAGAAGTAAAATGCATATTTTTGAGAGTGGACCATACAAAAAAGAGAAGTAATAATACAAAGTACAATTCAAATACTATCCCAGTCAGGTATCAAAGGCATGTATTATTTACAGAAAGCAAGGATTTAAGGGCTTCTCTTTTAAAGAAAGACAATGGCAGGAAATGATATAGCATCCATTTGTATAACATGTGATAGGGTGGGCCTTGCTTTGCTAGTTTGCCTGGGCTGTTCTGGCCTCCAATAGAGCTAGCAGCCCAGCAGACCATTTATTTATTTCACAGCTGCATGCTGTGGAGCCTGGACAACGACCCAGGGTTGCTAGGCCCTGGCTCCACCATTGTAAACAAGACAGACCTCTGCGATCATTTGTCCAAAATGAATGGGCTGATTATACCATAAAAGTCGTACTAAGCAAGCTATTAATGTGTAACTACGAAAGTCATTCATGAATGTTCAAGATAAAAATGTAACATTGACGAGGAATCCGGAGTGCAGATTAATTAACAGGACCACATGTAACAGAGAAATTTTTGTACTAACAATATGATAAGTGCATTAGAATATCAGACAAACTAAATTGAGAAAAATCAGGTATGGATATTATACCTGAGCACAAACCATGGTCAAGGCCTCGCATTGGGTAGGATTAACTTTTCCCTGTACGATAGAAGTAATTAAAAACCAAAGCTTGACAACAAAACAATGTTTAATTGAGGAACAGAAACAACCAAATTAATACAGCAATAGATTGCTTACAGGCATAATGCTGCTCCCAGGCTCATTTTCTGGTAGGACAAGTTCACCAAGTCCACATCGAGGACCACTGATCATATGATTAGAAACATTGAGTGCATCTCTCCAGAATATTACAGAAAAATATCTACCATCTAAAAAGGCTAAATATTGGAGTACTGACCTTCCCAACAATCGTATGTCATTTGCTATCTTCATAAGAGAAACAGAAATTGTGTTTACAGCACCACTACTTTCAACAAAAGCATCATGTGCTGCCTACTCAAGTAAAAAAACAGAATTACATAAATGAAGAAACTGAATTTATGGAACCTCCAATCTCTATTGACAATTTCAAGTGTTGACTGTGGACGTAACAACTAACCAGAGCTTCAAACTTGTTCTCTGCTGTCACAAAAGGTAGTTCTGTTTCCTCAGCTACTGCCGCAGCAATTTTGACGTCGAATCTGAAACAACAGACAGAACTTTCCATGAACAGAGAACTTTGCAAATTTTAACTAAATGGCCGTGATTAAATAGTATGAACAAAGAACTTTTCAAATGCAAACAGATACAAATCTAACTAAACATCATCAAACATAATTGTTTTGGAGGAATCAAACATATATTTATGGTTAAACAGATACAATGAATCGTTTCACATCTGATACAATGCAATCATCAAGTCAGCTTTCTTATCTCATTAATTCTAGCCCAGATTACCTGAAGTACAGTATATATTGTTTATAGCACAAAATTAAACTGGCATTTGATAATAGCAACATTATTTTGCATTTAAAAATCCATCTAGCTTAAGAGCATAACACCAGATGCAAGGGTTACATGATTCTCCCACCAAGGAGGTAATATGGCCTTATCTCCATAAGGGTTTTTTAATGCAGAGACAAAGAAAGTTAACAAGTGTCACTGTGACACTGTAAACAAACTAATCTGAAAAGAAAATTCAAAATTACCCTTTCTTAGTGTTCAAGCCTGTTCCAACTGCAGTTCCACCTTGAGCGAGCTGTTCACGTAGAGAATGATCAGAAATTGTTCATTTACGCACCTCTATTGAAAAAAGATTGAACATTAGTACAGGTACCTGATACATCCGTGGTAAGGTACAAACAGTTCTATCAATTCCATACTTCACCTATAAATGGGTTTTAAAACAGCCTATAAGTATTTCTGTCAATATAAAATGCATGGTAATCAATAAAACACTAAAAGATGCTGGAGATTTTCCTACCTGTGTAGCATAACCGCTGAACTCTTGGCCAAGAGTCAATGGGGTTGCATCTTGAGTATGTGTACGCCCAATTTTAATTATGTCTTGAAACTCGGCAGACTGTTACACAAAGTTAGCAAATTTGTTAGAAGAGCATAGCTACTGTAATAATGTATAGTATATGAAGAAACACAAGTATATAATACACCTCCTAGTGTTGCCTACCAACAGTGTTAAAATAGGGGAAAGTATTATTTGGCTGAATAGTCAGCATAGATGTTCTGTGGATCTATTTTATTGCCTTCACTGGCAAACAAGTGAACCATATATTATCAGTTAATTTGCACAGAAGTGTTTATGTATTGCAATTTGTTGTTCATAATGAAGACAAAATAAAGTAGTTTGTGTTTAAGGGCTGAGATCTCGGTGTAACAAGCAAAATGAAAGTATGTCCCAGCCACACATTTCTGTTATCTGTCAATTGGGAAAAAGTTGAGGTTCAACCTACAGAGGCACATGAAGAGAAGATAAAAGTCCTAGAAACTGATGGACGGACAGAATATAGAAGAATGGTGGAAAAATAAAAAAAGGAACAAGATGAGACATCCATGATGCCCATTATAACTTATTAACTTCTAATGCTACTGTGTGGAGAGCAGTCAAGACATGTGACGATGTACTGAGAAAATATCAAATGTAGCAAAAAATTAACAAAAACTTAGAAAGAATGCAAACTTATGATGCACTTGATGTTAATGTCATAGAAATAGGTTCAGATGCACAACAAATAGCAGACATCACTGAGATTAAGAAGCAGATTGCTGCGAATTGGAATCGAGCCAATAGGTGAAACACAGGTCCAAAGATATAAAAGGCACAAGACAAGGACAAGCACTAATCTTCCCAAAGACACAAGAGAAAAAATACCTTAGAACGAAGTGACTTATGCAACTGTTCCAAACTTGGGACAAACCTTGAGTTGATCTCTGTGGCTGCTGCTATATGCATGACCTGAAAACGTCAACGACACGAATCATAACATCTGCAGAGGTAGATGTGTATTAAAATGAAGACAAGAAAGTAGTGAAATCTTACAGTAGGAAATGTATCATTTGACGACTGTGATCTATTCACATGGTCATTAGGGTGTACAAACTTGTCGCCACGCTTATGTCCAAGAATCTCAGCTGCCCTATTTGCAATTACCTAAGTTGGAATAGCAGATCATAAGCAATACAATACAGCATGTTAACACTAAACTGGGCTCACATCAATGTTCGGAAAGGAATTAACACAGTAAGCAAATAAAAAATAAAGAACAGCAAGAAACAGATTTAGTTTATCCCAATTGGACATTAAAACTTCAGGACACACTCCTATAACTAACTTAAATTATTACCAACCGAAGTTACAAACAATTAATATAATAGTGTATGAGTGGGAAAATAAACCTCATTGGCATTCATGTTGCTTTGTGTGCCACTTCCAGTTTGCCAGATGACAAGTGGGAAGTGATCATCCAACTGTCCTTCTGCCACCTCCTGAGCCGCCTGCATTATTGCCCTCCCAATTGTTGGATTAAGGCCATACTCCATATTCACCTTTAAAATCAAATGACCAAGTGATGAGCCCTTCAGACATACATGACACTTAAGCATCCTACAAATCACCTAGACAATGTTAGCGAGAGCATAACCTGAAATCTGGCAAAACAAAAATGTGAAGCATGCCTACGTGACATTTGAGTATCTGATTTAAAAAATAGCAGAAAACTGAAATGCATTCTTTCTGAGACAGTACAAAGTATAAAATGTGACAGTACTTGTCATCACTAGCTTGGTAAATGGGAATGTTTAGTAATAACATTAGAAACATTATAGCCAAAATGTTTACAGAAGAAAAACAAACATGTGCACATTATGTGCTGCTGCAATCTTAGGTACAAAGCACGTAGAAATTGCTTTCCAAGCTCTGTGCTCCACAGGACCACAAAGGCAGTCCATTAACTGGATCTAGCCACCCATAGGCAGGTATTAAAATCATAGTCTCGCTTTATACCTTAGCGGCGCACTTTTTGAGCACTCCAAAGGCGCGGATGATGGGCACCGGCATCCGCTCGCGCTCACCGCCGATGTCGAAGTTCTGCAGCGATCTCTGCGTCTGCGCTCCCCACAGCCTACCGGAGACAAACATTACAGATTCCACCACCAGATCAACCACGACATCGATCTCGGCACAGCACGAAACAGATCCGAACAGGGAACACAGAGCCCGCGACGAACAGATCGATCGCACAAGCTCCTAGCAATCCAGGAGAGGGAAACCACGTACTTGTCGTTGGGGACTTGGATTGGGCCGAAGGTGTCGCGCTCCTCGCGGAAGCCGGTGGAGATCGGGCGGGTCAGCGCCGACCGAAGCAGCAGCGCGGCCGCGGCCGCCGCCGGCGACGGCGAGCCACCAGCGGACGGGCCCACGAGGCGCCGCAGAACCATCGCCATCACGGTTCCCCTCTCTACAGCGCTCTCTCACACACTGCCACACTGGGTTTCGCACGGGCGCGGAGGGAAGAGGCGTCTGGTGAATGGGGGGGAGAGGTGGGAAGCCGGTGGTGAGTGGAAGAGCCGATGAGGGTACAGAGGGGGTTTACGAGGTGATCTCGCCAGTGCGTCCTGCATCGGACGGTGACATATTGCAGGCTGGAAAAGCCAGATCTCGTTGATGGATGGATTATGATCCATTTCACATAGATTATCGAGATTTTAAAAGCTGGATGTGACTAACGCTCGAATGTTCTACAGAGCGATAATCGTTGGACGCATCCTACCGCTATTTGATTGCTCGCGCAAAGCATCGCAGCCGCGTAGCCGTTCGATTAAAACCTGTTGTTCGCGTCGTGCATCGCTAAATGAAACATTCGTCTTCAACGGTTGAAATATTTATTTTCAACAGTTAAAATATTTATCTTCAATAGATGAAATATAGCATAAAGCATTTAACAGGTAAAACATTTATCTTTAACTGATGAAATATCCATCTTTAACAGGTAAAATATTTATTTTCAACAAGTAAAACATTCAAAATGAATGAAAAACATTTAAAATAAAAGGGTGAAATATTTTGCTCTCACCTATGAAACATTGAGTTCCAGCTACTGTAATAGGTGAAACATTCATCTTCAACAGCTGAAACATTTATCTTCAAATTTCATTGATGGTTGTGCGCTGAGTTGGCTGTGCGCTAGGTTGATTGTGCTGGGTTGACTACACTGTGCACGCTGGGCTAGCTCACTGGGCTGTCTACACTGCCGCTAGGCTAGCTTGCTGATGGGCTAGACGTCCGAGCATATTGCTAGGATCCAACGTTCCGCATACAACATTTTCTATATCTGATTGGATTAATCGATGGTTTTCAACCATGGGTCCATCACACCAATCAAATCTATCTAGTAACATTTTATATATTAAAAGCCGCTGGCGATTTGAGCTCCCACGATGAGCCACGCCAGCGCGCTTGCGAAAAAGCCCTTCAGTTTTGGTGAAATTATTCCAGCGCGGTGGCCAGGCCATTTTGCAAAAACATCCTTCCACTGTGCTAAAATTATTCATACCTTCTCCACCTCCTTCTAGATCTCTCCGAGCTGCTCTCCCTCTCTCCTCCTCTCTCCTAGCGACGCAATACATGACGAAGATGGCGGCGGCGGCATTAGCTTGCCTACCCCCTGGTGTCCACCGCTCCATGCCCCCTGCTCCCCCGTGCTCGCGCTGGTCGATGCGGCCTCCGTCGGTGATGCCCTCGCATTTGCGAAACTCCAGAGCGGGATTTGGGCTTGGTCTATGGCTGATGCCGCCGCCGCTCGCTGTCTCCGGCGAGGTCGCCGATGCCTCGGCCGACCAGATCTTGGTGGTCACGATAGGCGCGCCTACCGGCGTGGTGGAGGTGCGGCGGGAGAAGACAAGGTTCCTGCTCAGGGGTGAGTTTCCTTTCTCCCTGATTTCCTTTCTCACTGGATCTGACCTATTATATTACACAGTTCATTGAGAAGAAACCAAAGCTTGCTGGGACTGTAATCAGAGGCCTACTAAAGTACTGGCAGGAGATGGTGTTCCTGGTCTGTGGCTGATGCCGATGCCGCTCGCTAACTCCGGTGAGGTCCCTGATGCCTTGGCCGGCCAGATCTCAGTGGTCACAGTAGGCCAGATCTGCTCAGATGATGATGTGTACCTTTGTTCTTCACCTTTTCAGGAACAAGCGATCTGTGAAGTGACTAGGGGAAACAAGAGTTTAGAGGTGAAGAGCTCTGGCAGGTATTACTTATCTATATTGCTTGTGTGTGCGTGTATAAGCTTATTCAAGTAAGGTTTCTGGTGTAATCTTCGCTGTGAAAGTTGGGTGTTCCTCATGTTTTTTATCTTTTTCCTGAACATGTAGAGCTTGAAAATATAGTTTATTCGTTTTGTATGCTTAATTCATATGTAGGATGGCTTCAGTAGCTGTAACAACACTTATATTGCCTTCAGGTGCAGCAATGTGGCCTCATCCTTCAAAGGTAATTTTGTTTTTTCTCAGACCCTTGTGGGTAATGTATATTTACTATGCCCGCGAAATACAAAAAGGTTAGCTTTTGCATCGGAAATGATTACTTGCATTTTCTGACTTGCAACATTTGTTTATAAGCTTTCTAAATATCACCAGTGCAAAGTGCTCTCAATATGTGTTGTGCTACACTGCTAAATTGTTAGCCCTTGTGTAGCCTGATTGCCTGAACCTCTATTGTTAACACATTTTGTTGTCAATGGCATCGAAGTGTCCACGGTATAGACCTTGCCTATTTGCTGGTTCTTGGTGTTCGAAAATAAACTTTACAAAACCATTATCGCTTAGTTTTTGACTTTCTGTGCAGTGGTTGGAGTTGATTTTGGGAAGTACAAGTTTTTTATGCGCATTATGTGGGTGCTGGTTGGGTGCATTTAGGGGGATAAAATAACTCCTTCGAGTTGAGATGTGCTTCTTAGTAATATGTATGGTCCTTTCAGAATCAGACGGTGTCCCTTTTAACGTTTTATTTAGCCTATGAATGATATGCAACAAAGGTCTGTACAATTACAGCAATTAGTTTTCTTGGCAACGTGTTGTCGCTTATTTGTTGCATAGCATCATGTCTAATGAATGTCAATTTATAGTTTACAAACATGAAGGCAATCCATGTGATGCCTCCCTCTGGATGCTACTAACAACATCTCAAAATATTTGCATACTATCTACAGAGAAAATGTTTCTCTTGAGAAAACAAGACTGGTAGAAAACTTCAGTGTTTGGTCATGGTGATTTTGAACTAGCTTTCTTTCACAGACCTTTTCCCCTTCTGTTTTGTGCAAAGCTCTCTAAATGTTTGTCCAGGATGCCAGAATGTCTGGTCAGTCTGATATAAGCAAGGTGTTTGAAGACATAGTTTGTTACATCCATCCTTAACTCTGTAAGCGTTGATTTTGAAACAATAACATGCTATAAATTTAGACATTTTAGTTATGTAATTTGACCCTATCTTTTTCCCTTAAATTGTAGCTGCCTGCTATTGACCCCAATGACCCGCCTATCAAAGATTTGATAGCATCATTGCATGGGCAGGGGGAGGTATGCATTTCTCTTTTCAGTTTTTCATTGGATTCATTCATTAGATAACTTATAAAGTCTTCCAGTCCAACTAGGACTGTTACCCCAGGTTTCTTGCAGTGTTATGTGATTGTGCTTTTTTACACCTTCTGTTTTGTTGCACAATGAGTTTTTCTCTGATACATGGGGTGCTATTTTTTTAGGCATGAAGGAAGCTAATCATCCTACATGTCTAATTGCCTAGGCGCAGACACTGACTCTAATGATGGTGAGTTAGAACCTAGATTCTTTTCTCTTTTATCGCAATTATTCTCCTTTTTAGAGCTATTCGATTGTTTTGTTGAGTTCCACTGGATGGTTGTGAGATTCTTAGCTGCGAATTCACTATTCTTGTGTTTCCTGGAGTGTTTTCGTTCAATTGGTGCCGAGTTTTGGTAGATTCATTTTTTGGAACTGGGTGATGCTTAGTTTTGGTAGATTCAGTTTTTGGAACTGGGTAATGCTTGGAAAGCTTCCGATTAACTGAATCTTTGTTCATCTT
>KE371329.1:990319-1006328 GCA_000418225.1 Zizania latifolia
ATCCAATATAATTTGCCAACAAGTGGCGAAATTGCAGCTATAATAGTTGGTGATTTCTGTGAGAAAGAACATGCTTTTGATATACTTGTGCACGATAAAGAGCATGGCCTGTGGCATGTCTCCTCCCTTCATCCTTTCTGTATGGCGTTGCAATATCCTTTGCTTTTTCCATATGGCGAGAAAGGGTTTCACCTTGGCATTAAATATAACAACTATGATGGTGTCGGTAGAAAATATGTCACTATGCTAGAATACTACAGATATAGGATCCACTATCGATTAAATGAGCCAAATCCTTTTACATGCTATGGTCGTCTTAGTGATCAAATAAATGTTGACATATTTTCTACTATAGAAGCAAATAGGCTTCAGTTCATAGCTGACCACCAGAAAGAATTACGTTCTGAAACAGTGCAAGGGATTGTAGATGCTATTGATCGAGGCGCTGTGACTGGTGATTCTATCGGAAAATGAGTTGTGCTTCCATCAAGTTTCACTGGAGGTAGACGATATATGGTTATGAATTATCAAGATGCGATGGCTATTTGTCGTGTATATGGATCGCCAGATTTATTTATCACGTTTACATGTAATTCAAAGTGGCAAGAAATTGCTGAATCTATCCGATTTGAGGCTGGGCAGCGTGCCTCCGATAAAGCTGATATGATAGTTCGAGTATTTAACATAAAAGTTAATGATTTTATTGCTTGTATTAGAGAAGGCCGTCCATTTGGAAGAGTCGTTGCAGGTGATAATACATCTTTAAAAAAGACCAATAGATTATAGCCTAATTAACACTGTTATATATGTTTGTGGCTTTGCAGTTCTATACACCGTAGAATTCCAAAAAAGAGGGCTACCACATATCCATTGCCTTATATGGCTTGCCTCATCAACAGCTGATATGTCAGTTCCTTTTATTGATAGTTTTATATTGGCTGAAATACCTGACACAAATATAGACCGGCTTGGTTATGAATTAGTGAGTGAATTTATGATGCATGGTCCTTGCGGTGAGGCAAATAAGAAATGCCCTTGCATGAAAAAGGGGAGTTGCTCTAAACACTACCCAAAAGATTTTCAGCACGAGACATTGATCGATGGATCTGGTTTTGCAGTATATAGGAGAAGAAATGACGGCCGGGTGATTTCAAAAAATGGTATTAATCTTGATAACAGGTCGGTTGTTCCTTATAATATGGAGCTTTTGAAAACATACCAGGCACATATCAATGTTGAATGCTGCAATAAATCAAATCTTATAAAATACTTGTTCAAGTATGTTACGAAGGGACATGACAGAGCAAAAATTTATTTTGAGCCAGCCACAAAATCAGGAAACATGTCCCAACATCTTGACTTAGCTCCACCAATAGCTCCACCAAATGAAATATCACAATATATGGATGCTTGGTTTTTTTCTGTATGTGAAGCGCTTTGACGCATATTTGAGTATGATATACATTATAGAATTCTACTTGTTGAGCGTCTTGTTGTTCATTTGCCTGGCATGAACTATGTAAGATATGAAAAAGGCACTCACTTACAAAAAATGCTAAACAGTGCTACTGCCAAGCGTTCAATGCTTACAGAATGGTTTGAAGCAAACAAAAAACATAAAGATGCATTGTCTTTAACATATTGTGACTTTCCTAAAGAATGGACATGGGATATATCTTCTAGGACTTGGCGAAAATGGACACCTGCCCCTAAGATCGGTAGAATGTACTATGTGCATCCCACAGCAGGCGAACTTTATTATCTTCGAATGCTCTTAGTGTTAGTGAAAGGATGTCAAAGTTACGCTGATATTCGAACATACAACGACGTGACGTACTCTACATATAAAGAGACTTGTGAAGCACGTGGGCTCCTTAAAAATGATAATGAATGGCATGTTCTGTTTGACGAGGCCATTCTATCTGCATCTTCCAAGCAGCTCCGACAATTGTTTGTTACAGTTGCTCTCTTTTGTTCTGTCAGCGATATTAGAAATTTCTTCGATAAATATTGGGTGTACATGGTAGATGATATAAAAAATAGGCTACAACAATCTATGGTTAATAAGAATTGTGTAATACCAGCTGAACATTTGCTTACATTACTGATACATGAACTAACTAATGTGTTTGGTAACAGCGGTGGAAGCATAAATGATTTTGATTTGCCAAAACCAACTTTTCCCCCACAGATATCAAGTGGCAATAGACTGATTGAAGAAGAACTAATGGATGATCCAGTCACTTTGGCAGCCACTGCAAACTCTCTTATGGAAAAATTGAATATAGCCCAAAAAATTATATTGGACAAAATAGTTTCATGCGTCTCCTCTAATAGCCCAGGATTTTTCTTTGTGTCTGGTTACGGTGGTACTGGCAAAACCTTTCTATGGAATGCTATAATTTCAAAAATAAGATCTGAATGCAAAATTGTCTTAGCTGTTGCTTCGTCGGGTGTAGCGTCCTTGCTACTTCCTAGAGGCCGAACATCTCATTCACGGTTTAAAATTCCACTAGAAATTGATGAATTTTCCATTTGCGATGTTAGACAGGGTACAATGGTTGCAGAGTTACTTAAAGAAGCCTCTTTAATTATATGGGACGAAGCTCCGATGACTCATAGACGTTGTTTCGAGGCGCTTGACTGTACATTGCGAGATATCCTCTCTGAAAATTGTCCCTCGAGTCAAATAGTTCCTTTCGGAGGCAAACCAATTGTGTTGGGTGGCGATTTTAGACAAATACTACCTGTTGTGCCAAAAGGTTCACGGTCAGCCATTGTTGATGCTTCTATTGTAAACTCTATGCTTTAGAAGCATGTTACTGTGCTTACCCTTCGTACAAATATGCGGTTGCTTAATCCATTAGTTTCAGAGAGCGAAAAGGATGAGCTTGCTGCTTTTAGTGCATGGATCTTATCAGTTGGAAATGGTAGTTTGCCTGCAAGCACAAGATCTGATGAAACACATCCTTCCTGGATTAAGATTCCTGACGATTTACTTGTGATGACGGCTGGTGATAAGATAGCTGCCATTGTTAAAGAAATTTTTACTGATTTCCAGGCCAATTACGTAGACCCTGCATATTTAGCATCACGTGCCATTCTATGTCCAAGTAATTCTGTCGTTGATGAAATTAATGACTTTACTGTAGGGCTAATTCCAGCTAATGAGAGAATATATTTAAGCTGTGACACACTGTCAAAATGTTCAGAGCAAATTCCTGATCTTGATTTACTGTACCCCACAGAATTCTTAAATTCAATAAATGCTACTAATTTCCCTGCGCACAAGCTTGTTCTCAAAAAGGGTGTTGCTGTTATGTTGCTCAGAAATCTAAATCAGTCAGCTGGTCTATGCAATGGAACCAGGCTATTGGTCAATGTCCTTGGCGAGCGAGTCTTGCAATGCTTGATACTTACAGGCTCACATGTTGGCGAAACAACATATATTCCTAGAATTAAGCTAAATACAACAAAAACTAGATGGCCTTTCACACTACAAAGGATACAGTTCCCTATACGAGTTTGTTATTCAATGACCATCAATAAAAGCCAGGGACAAACTTTGCAAAAGGTCGGCGTGTATCTCAAGCGCCCTGTTTTCACACATGGATAGTTATACGTTGCCATGTCTCGAGTCACGTCACTGTCAGGCTTGCGTATCTTAATAGAGAATGAAGATGGTAGCTGTGGCACTGAGACAAGGAACGTTGTGTACCATGAAATTCTTAATGCCGCAACAGAGATGTGATAGTATCTATGCTACATAAATATATTACAGCTTCTCTACATATTATGCGCAGTGCAGATTTCCTGCAGCTCATAGCGCTAGAAGCATGTTACTGTTTTACAAGTATGGTTTTAATGTATAGTGTATTATACCAGCCTTTGTTTTTATATATCACCTGCATGCCAATAAATTCTATGTGGCTGCACCACAACGGTAGTAGCAGGGCTGCAGCCTATTGCAGCTCTTTTGTTTTTGCCTTCGGGTAAATACGAAGTGTGCAGTGCCTGTTACATTATTACACTCTTTGCAATTTAAACTGATGCCATTGTTCCTCTTTGATGTGCAGATATTAACATGGGGCACAACTTAATCCCGGATCTGTTTCATGGAAATGACAATTTGGGCATATGTGCAAGAGTGTCTCGCCTTTGAGATTACTGCGATAGTAAAGATTAGGCTAAGATCTTACACACCGATCTCGTCTTGCTTGATGAAAAGGTATATTATATGATAATTTTATTTACGGCAGCACTTTGTCCATCGCTTTTAGTTTTATATCTGTCTAACTAATCATGCTTGTGTTACGTAGAGCAACGCTATCCATGCACAGATATACCCTCCTGCTATCGCTCAGTTCAAGGATTTAATACAGGAAGGAAAAGTATACTATATTGATTCTCATTGTGTTATAGATGCAAACAGGCTATACAAAGCAGTCAGAAATCATCTAATGATATCATTCACAAAATGGACAAAGCTAGAAGAGCGTGTTGAGCTCAGTGAAACTTTCCCTGCTATTTGCTATTCATTGACTCCTTATAACGAAATACCTAATCTTGTGGAGAAAACAGATTACTTTGTAGGTGCGATCTCTAACTCTATTTTTCTGTCATAGTGCTATTGCTATTTAAATTAATGAGTAACTACACCTATAGTTTTACTGCCAGATGTTATAGGCGTTGTGGTGGAAATCGGCATGCCAACAATCCTGAGGCCTAGATCAAGAGAAGCAGGGAGCGTAAAAAGGACTATTGTAATCTGTGATAAAAGGATTGCTTATACATTTTTTATTTTACATGTGTCTGCAGGTTTATATGGTGGTAATTGGCATGTAGATTAGTGTGATAAAAGCGCATTATACTGCACACTAAATGCGCTTTTGCCAATATGCTATTATTGAAATACCACCAATGCCTTTATAGGTAAGCTGCAAAAGTGCATTATACTGCACACTAACTATGTAACAATCTGTTTACATACTAACGATTACCTCCAAAGCACTTACTGCCAGTCAACATGCTCTATATGTACGTGCATAATGGCATAAAAACATCTCCCAAACGTTTTCCCAATGTATGTCTCCAGCAATGCAACTCTGAAAGTCTCGGTTTGGGGCGAAAGGGCAGACACTTTCGATGGAGAGGGCATCTACAGCGCTGGCCAAACAGCCCCTCAAATCATTCTATTTGTCGGGACACTTATGAAGAGCTATACAGGAATAGGTTTGTTTATGGAAGATAAATTTACCTTTTCGTCGGTGTTCATCTTATCTATCTAACAATTGAACTGGTCAATACCAAATAAAATTTAGGCCTATCGCTGTCTGGAGGATCTGCCTGTAAATGGTACCTTAACCCTGACATTTCTGAGGCAGAGGACCTAAAGCAAAGGTAGTTATGCAACTAATTGCTCATTTACACTTTGTTTCCTGCTATATATTCTAACCATGTCGCGATATTTCATATAGCATGGGAACAACATTCCAACCGATCAAATGGATTGACACTTCGCAGCATATAATTCCTCCACAAGATGATTATGAACAAAAAAACTCTGAGCGAGATTCTCGACATGAACCCTCACAAGTGTAAGGTATACAATAATTACACAGACTTAGATTCTTTCTCTTCCTGTGATACTTTCCCAGAGGAGTGGAACTAATATAGCATCAATGCAGAGAACACATTTCATTGTTACTATCACAGTTAGGAAGATTTGTAATGAGGAGTCTTGGTGGTACAATTCATGTGACGTGTGCTATAGAGCTGCTAAGCCATATGGCCATACCTATAAATGCACCTCGTGCAATAAAATTGCAATGGCAACACCAAGGTATAAATCACCATCCATCAGTAAAACTTTCTATTGACTGTATTTAGTTCACTATATCTTATGTTAGTTTATAATGTGGTAATATTAGGTACAGGCTCATGGTAATTGCTGGTGATGATACTAAGGACACAAAGTTTGTCCTGTTTGGTAAAATTGCACAACGTATATTGCGCAAACCTATTGAAAAACTGATAGAACAAGTCCCACCAAATACTGATTTTATTCCTGATGACATAACACGTTTGCTTGAAAGAAAGTTTGTGTGGAATGTTAGTTTTATAGAGAACACGGTCAGGACTGGCGTAGAATCTCTGCAAGTCTATAACGTTATTTCTGAGGTTATTCCTGGAGAGGCATCGATGCTCATGTCACCAACAAGTTCTGCCTCTGCATCATCGCTGCCAGCTCCAACTAGCTCCCTCCAATTGACAACAATATCATCTGAAGACACATCTCTACCACATGAAGAAAATGCAGGCAAATCACAGGCACCTGTTGTGACAGAACTGACACCCAAAAAACAGCGAGCTGCCGTGTTAGAGGGGGGACTCCAACAAGTCGGCTATCATCTGCTTTGCATGCCCAAGCTAGGGACACCTCAGCACATGGTATTAAAGACATGCCGCTTACTAAGCCAACTACAGGGAAGGTAACATCTAAACCTATCTTGAAAAGGCAGCAACCATTATCTTCACAATAATATTCTAATGGTGTTATGTATAAAAACAACACAATGCAAAGAGCAATTGATGAGACCAATGCCCAAAACAAGGAAGCTGAAAAGTCGCCACCAAAGGCTAAGAACATAGGCAAAAAAGGTGATATTTCAGCAATTGTCTCCGTGAGAATTTTCAGCCTAAATTATATTTTCTATTTATTGTACAGAGGAAGCGCATCATGTGCACATGTGTCCAAGAAGCTGTTCAAAGGAGATGATGAGAAGGATGAAGACGAAAGGTTAAAGTGCATACATACTATATATAGATGCTTTTCAATAAACATAGAATTATGTTGTTGACTACACTTTTTCCTTTACAGCCCATCGACTGCCTCCTGAACAACCCTGCGAACACACAAGGAGCGCTTTTGTTAGTAATAGTGTGCTATGAAATGGCTTGTCTTAGTAATGTACTAATTGTATGGATGTTAAGTGCCAGTTACACAAAAGCACTGAGGCTCTAGAAGTGCTTTTGGCCTGGCTTTTGTAAGTCTCTAAGACAATCTAGAAATGGTGCTGAATTGTGATCTGGTAGATGCAGTCTAAGGTACATCATGTGTCTATAATAGATGTGTCTATGCAGACTAATCCAGATTGCATGTTGCTGTTAATATCTGCTATCTATGGTATCTATGCTGTTAATATCTGGCTATATGTTTTATGGTTGCTGCCACCTTGCTCTTGTTGTTCTGCCCTTGATTTCAGCCCTATATGTGTCAAATCTGTGAAGCCTCTTGTGCTTGTGTTGGGCAAGGGAACGGCAATTGAAATGGTCAGGGATGGGTAAGGAGGAAATCCCCAAACATTTTGAATTTGTTTCTCATAGTTTAACAAGTTGTCATGAACTTGGTCTTCGCTTATTGTTTCTCACTTAAGTTATGTTGCAAAGCTGCTTCCGATGCCAGGTTCGATCTGTTTGCTTTTTTGCTCATCTCTTCGTTTTCGATGGTGGGATTGTCAGTGCCTTCTCCACAGAAAAAAATTGATCTTTTGCCAATGAATTTAGGCATGGCGAGGACAACACCAATACCAGACCAGAAGGTGCAGGGTATGATTCTGGACAAGCTGCAAAAGTGAGTGTTTCTTTGTTGGATGGTTTAGTGTGCTATTGCTTTGTAGTTGCTGTCGATGAGAGCCAACCATCAAGGGAGTTGAAACTTGGAATAATAGGCAGTGGTTCTTTACTGAATCTTGCTTGGGACTTTGGAGTGATATTCTGCTATGGCTACTAACTGATTTCGTGATACAATTTGTCGTTTAGAATAGCAACTAGAGTTGATTGTAGGTAGTGGTGTTTCATTGTTTTATTCTGGGGTGGAATTTAGAGGATCCGCTGCTGGGTGGCCTTCTTAGTTTAGGCGGGATTAGGTTTAGAACTTATACAGGGATGTAGTTTCATGTCCTGCTTGGATTGGACAGCGATTATGAACATTTCATTAAAAAAACATATTGATGTGCGACTCATATGCAGTTGCTGTTAATTGGAAAGCCAAATTTTATTAATGCACAAGAATATTCACGCTCTTGTTCTGGTAATGTATGCTTGTAGGAGATTATTGTCTTCCTCCAAATAAAAAATGGCAGTTCCTTTTAATGCCCACCTATGTTTGTTGGCTTGTCGTCTTTGGATTATGTTTGTCTTTGTATGACAGCAGAAGTGCTTAGTGGTTTTAAGTTGGAATTTTTTTGATGTGCTTCGATTGTATGGATGGGTAAGAGTATGGTGTAATTAGTTCAGTGAACCGTGCCATTTCAAATGATAAACCTGAAATGATATTAAATGCCTTCCAGTTCTCCAAGGCTCATTGGAGGATTAGACATTTTGGTACCCTGTGTACTGAATGTATTGTTCAAAACCATACATGAAAATATTAGAGAGCCCGTCTGTGTGGAATGGGAAAACTTATCTTCTTTAGATGCAGAAGTCATCAAGGTCTTAAATAAAGTTGGACCTATTTATTGATCTTCTTGCTTGCAGGCCTTGCTGGTGCAACTGCAGATGTCCACTGCTACGATGTGCTATCAAATAAGTGGAGCAGGTATGTTTTTTAAGTAAGAGATTCATTTTAGTAAATATTTTAGTTCCTATGGATATGATGCTTGAATGCTATGTGTAAACTTTAGATCCCATGCTCATTTCTGCGTAGCATGAAATTTATCTTACCTGCACTTGTTAGTTATGTATCTCTGATTGACCACGGTACAATGTTGTCGGGCTTACTCCACTTGGTGAACCTCCTTCACCAAGAGCGGCACATGTAGCGACTACTGTTGGAACCATGGTGGTCATTCAGGTATTTTATTTTTTCCTCAGAGTAGTAGCTACATCAGTTTTATTGTCAGGCCAGCACTGGACTGCTCTCATTTCTTTTGCTGCAATGCAGGGTGGAATAGGCCCTGCTGGTTTATCTGCAGAGGACCTTCGTGTTCTGGATCTCACGCAACAACGACCGCGATGGCACGGGTGTTTTAGAGTTTTATGCATTATGGAATCAATATTATTAGTATGTTTCTCAAAATCAGCTGCCGATAAAAAGAACAAGTTATGACCATTCTGTTAAGCCTATTTGTATGCAGAACACAGCTAAGCGTCAAACCTAATGATGTGTTGCAGTTCGCTTGAGTTGTTGATTTATTTGGGTTGATCTCTCCATTCGGTTTCAGTTCCTATATTTCCTTCAGTCTACTTAGCTACAGATCTGAGTTTGTATCGTAAGAAAAATGTTGTGCTTCAGCTGATAGGATAGTTTCATGTGTCTCCTCTTACATACTAGGATTTTTCTTTGTGTCTAGCTATGGTAGTATTGGCAAGACCTTTCTATGGTTTTAGAAATAAAATCTCAATGCAAAATTGCCTTGGCTGTTGTTTCGTCGTGCTTCTGTATCTGGTTCATTTTTTCCAGCTCAACAATAGGCTTTTGTATCTGGGTCATTCTTTTCAGATGCGTACTACTGACCATGCTGTCTAATTGTTCCCAACTGAGTTCAGAAAAATCATTGCCGCACGTGTATAATGCGATTCAGTGTTGATTGTCTGTGTTTATCTAATAATATATAGTTTCTAATTCCAAAATGATAGGTACGGTTATATGTGTTCTCTTTGTTATATATCTGGTGACTTTGTTATTTTGCGGTGATTGCCCACGTATGTGACAAACCCTTTGCTGACTTTGATAATTTTTCCACTGTATGTGACAAATCCTTTGCCGACAGTTTAGGACCAAGAATAAATGATAATTTTTCCACTGTATGTAACAAACCCTCTGCCGACTTTGATACAGGTCGAGAGAGTTATTGGAATGGTTCGAGGGGCTGTCTTGCTTGTTGATGCTGGGGAGGGACCTCTAGCGCAGGCAAAGTTCGTGCTTTCAGAGGCTTTGTAGTATGGCTTGCGCCTAGTTCTCCTTCTCGGCAAGGTTGATAGGCCTTCAGGTTTGCTTATTACCGTTTTGCTCAAAATTATTTTATAAGTGATGTATTGTGTGGGCAAAACAAAATGATTCAATTTCTTAGATAGGAATCGAGGTTACGGTATTAAACTGACCAAGTAAAAAAGGTTTATATTGCGATTCTTTCAATAAGAAGGGAAACAAGCTGTTAGATTCACTTGGATTTTTATCCGCAGGACACAATTTCATTGGTTACTACAAAACAAGCCTCTTTTGTTGGTTTCAATAGCCTTTTCCTTTATAAGTTCACTCCACATTTTTTACAGAAAACAAAAAATATCAGTCATATAGTTTCTGTTAGAAGGGTCTTTGTTTTGTAAACGTGATGAGCGCCTGCAGTATATTATACATACACGCACTCTATACAAGGTAGAAATGGCTAATTGCAGTGGAATGTACCTGCTTCAAAAAATCCTTGGTTTGAGCTTTTACTGCAATGAGTACGCTTGAAGCATCTGCACCTATTTTGATGTCGAAAGCCATGATATATGCTGAGCAAAGCCATGATATATGCTGAGCATGTTTAAATGATCCATTTGCTTTATGGTTCTTATATGTGTCATCCTGTCTTGCAGGGGTCAGATGGGCTTGTCTAAAGAACAGCCAAGGAAAGCCTTGGAGATTAAGCACATTTTTGTTTAGTTTTGCGCATGATAAATATAACTTGTCTTCCACATATTATGTCAAAATTTCCATTTTAACTTTCATTTTTGCCAGCTACCGATGCCAAATATTTGGAAATACAAGTGACATAGCACGGATTTTGGCGGCCATCGATGTAACTTGCTTCAAGGTTAAAAACAGCAGTGGAGTTGTGAGAATTATTGGTTTACTGTCAGCATCATTTTCTGTTATTAATGACTGATCTGGAAAATGTTTTTTTTTGCGTAATGACCTGATGTGAAACTCTGCTTAGCTTCAACTTTTTCACACCTTGCCTGTTTGTTTACCTTAGCAAGGCGATGGCCCTGCGTTCAAAATTCGACGAGATAATGTTATATTTCTCTGGAATTGAGATGTTCGTGAGCGTGTGGGGACCGTCAGATTGATTGTGCGGGAAACAAGTGTTTTTCGTGTATCCACATTTTGCACTGCAGCTTGTTGGTTGGTGTACTGCACAGCATCTGAACTGGATACTTGTTTCATGTGAGGGCAAACTTACAATTTCTTTGTTATATATTTGATAACTTTAGACATTGAAAATATGCGCACACAGTGAGTTTTTTACGGGCGCGCCGCGCCGTCTAGTGTAATATATATAGTCTATTTAGGCTTAGTTTGACCGATCATGATTTGCATTCGTTCCACAGGTAATATAGAAGCGATGGCTCGATTCGCTAGCGGCCTGCTTCTGCACTGGGGAGTATCGAGTCACACACTCACACTTGCACCGGCAAGGCAGTCTGTCGTAGGGGATTCCATGCAGAGTTCGTTGCATACTTGCTTTAATTCTTGATTTATTAGTTAATCGGTTCGCTTCTTTTTTTCGCAGGGAAATTGATTGATTCGGTGATTGTTTGCATGGTCTCCGTTGATCTGTTTCTAAACAGTTGGTAATCGTGGTAACCAATCTGTAACTGGCGGTTCAGGGAACCCTGCTCGTAGATTTTGGACTTTGGGCTCCATTAATGGGCCTATTGACTCTACAAGAAGATTAATGGGCCTAAATGTCTAATGGGTAGTAAGAACGCTATAGATGTAAGTGGGCTTTGTGTCACTGTTTATACAAAGAAAAACAGAGTACGGTACAACTATTTCCCCCCCTGAAACCAATATACACGGTGACTCCAATGAAGTTTTTTTCATGGGCCCTGCATTTCAGCTCACATCAAACTCAGCTAAAATTAAAAGTCCTCTACTTTAATAGCTATTTGTGAACAGTTTTTTTAAATAGCAACATATGATATTTACTTGTGTGAGAGCTCTTGCCGTGTGCGCGGCAGTGTCTTAATTAGCTATTCCCTCAGTTCAAAAAAAAAAGACTTCTTTTATATCCCTTCAATTTTATACTAAATAGACTTTGTTTTTATCTCTTACATATTTTCGGATGGCAAATTAATAAGTTTAATTATTTTTAATATCTCTTATCTATCATTCATAATATTAGTTTTTATTAATAAGACGTACTTTAGTCTTTAGTTTTTTACTTCCATGACTAATTTTTTAACTTTATGTCACAGGTAAAACCTTCATGCAATGGAGAGTACTTCATGCTCGTTTTTCGGTTTGCTTTTTTTGTATAATGAATGGTCGATGGCTATTGTAATCCTTTAGTGATTTTTATTTGTGCCCAACAACATTTGTAGAGCAATTATTTCCAACAACAGGTCAATTGAAAAATCATTACAAAGAGAACGTTGTCAGGAATTGAACCTTTTGTGCGAAATTCCTACCTTTTGCGATCTAACAATTGAATTTTAATTTATTCTCGGCAAAGTTCACGAGCAGAGCCATTTACGATTTGCACGATAAACCCTCTTTTGTCAGAAATCAAATTGTTTTGGACTTGCATGCTTTAGTCAGAATTCAAGAACACCGAACACAAATATTACTTTTAAATACTCAATTAGGTCGGTTGCATATAAGTCATATATGTAGATTTATTACTACTTTAGCGGATTCGTCATTAATTATGTATTTTTTTGGCCCACAAAAACTTCAATTTTGATATAAAATCGGTAAATTAATCGTAAGAGTAAAAAACCAATATATCCTTTGTTAATAAAAAAATAGTATTGATGTTCGAGAATGTAGCAAGTTTTAGTTTTAGGCATGTATATTAAGGAGATGAATAACAAAACCATACTATCCTCTCAGTGTGGGTGAGTGCGGACTTGAAAGAGGTGTAATAAAGCTTAAAGATAATATTTGTAGTTTGAAGGTAAAAATTATATTTCACAAGTACAATATTGTTAAATTCATGATAAATTTTCAACTCTAAAATTTTTATTAAATTATGAGATGGTGAGAGTGATAGATAAGTAATATGTTAGAGTTATTGAACTAATAAAACCTCTTAATTTAATAATAGAGTGTAGGTAAAATGGTAGAAATAATATGGTAGAAATGAATTCCGTTAAAAAAAGTTGAAGGGATACATGGAGTACTCCGTATTTCGCAACGGAGTGTCAAAGTCTAAAATTGGCATAATTTGGTCGGAATCGTATAGTATATGTACAGCACCTACCTAGCTACCCCAATGATGCAAAGTAGTAGCAGGTGTGTAGCCCACGTCGTCATCAACTCATCATCACCGAGATGCCAACGCGAGCTACCACGCTACCTGTCACAGCAGCGGCGCTGCAGCAGGCAGCAGCGCATGCCAGACGCCGTCCAGCCATTATAAATCATCCGTCACGAGCTGTCTGATATGATCTCATTTCTATCTGGTTATTTAAGGGATCGTTTTGATATAACATAATCTGCAGGATCCATCCAGTAAGATAGTTTATAGATAAAGTTAGTTTATAGATAAAGTTTAATCTGCGACGAATGATAATTATTATTCGTAATAGACGACGGGTTAGCAGCGTAGACAGTCCAGGTAAAACAACACGGATGCGGCGCGCAGGCTCCCCGCCAAAGTAACCCCCTCGCGCCCCGGCCGGCCGCTTGTCCCGGCGCGCGCAGCAGCAACAGCTGTCGTCGTCCTGCCCCAGCTGCATGCATGCGCACACATCATGAGCTCGATCGGCTATGATCCACTCATGCATGCACGACTGATATATAGGCGGCTGTCCGTCCGTCAGTCGACCATGCGATAAGGACGTCGACATCGCAACAGGCCGGCCGGAGATAGAGACGACGACGACGCGCATGTGATCGATCGGTCGGTCGGTCGGTCTTGGCTCTACATGCAGCACTGCAGCACGTATGTATAGGCGCGCGACGACGAGTGCGCGCGAAAAACACGTCGACCGCGATTCGAACTCATGACACGTCGTCGTCGTCGTAACGCCGGCCGGCCGGCTCGATCAATCTGCGTACGTGTGGTGAAGTGGTGGCCAGGTAAGCCAACGATCGATCGAGCTAGCTAGGCGTTACGTTGTGCCAATGGCATGTGAGTGTACTTTCCAAGGCTGGCTGGCTCGACCGATCGATGGATCAACCGGCGTCACGTGAGGCTTGTTAGCTAGTTTACCGCCCCAAGAATCCTAGAGACCGTTTTGTACATATAGAGCCTACAGATCAATATGCATGTATATATATGCGTGCATGTGACCGGCCTGACTCGTCATATACGTGCATGTACGACGTCGACCCATGCCATCATACTGCCAAAAGTACGTCAAAAACATCGCGCAGAAACAAACCAGGGACGTACGCACGTTTCTGCTAGCTAGCTCTTCACATGCAGGTTATGTTAACGCACCAGTTCAGTGTGACCGTGTAATAATTAATCTACTCCGTCGGACCTTTTTTACGACATATCAATTTAGGGTCAGAAATGTTATATGTTAATAATCGGATGGAATATCGTATTACCGATTAATCATAGCACATAACACTAAATATGAAATGGCACTATGTGTGTCGATTTATATAAAACCAGCACACACATGATTACATATTGTTGCTGATTTCTATCTATAACCGACGATTATAACCAACTACCATACAAGTTCAATTATTAACGGATGGGCTCTCGTCCTGTACCATCTGTATACGTGTGCGTATGTTTATATTTAATTTGTCTTGGAGATGTACTTGCATCTGTATACATACATATATACTAACATACATACATATACATATATATATATACACACACACATATTTATATGGCACATTTCAAGATTATAAACTTATGTACTTAAGGAGATCGATAGAGATACGTACTGTTTGTTCTCTACATGTGTATGCATGTGTTTGGACTTGGAACAGATACTTGTTGTTTGGAACAAAAATGCCGTGTTCGGACAAACCACACACGAAGTGAGGCTTCATGCCCGGCTACTAATTCATCCACGTAAAAATTCTCGACTAATCCATCACTGATTCACATAAGCTTTATTAGCAACAAGCAAAGCACTACCCACGCACTAATTCAAGCAGGAGTAGTGCAGGGACAAAATGCCAAGCCTTTGCAAGGGATATATACATATACGCGTACGTACTTTATTAGCAACAAGCAAAGCACTACTCACGCACTAATTCAAGCAGGAGTACGCGTGAGTACTTGTTGCCAATCCATCCATGTATATATATACACACACACACAACAAACCTCAACAACAGTCGCAGTTCACGAGATGTTTGTCAAAATTCCATGCAGCCAAACGTCTCCACAGGGCTCTGCATGCATGCAACTCCCTGCCTGCTGCTGCATATATATGCCAGCTCAGCTCAGCTCAGCTCTCTCTCACTCGCTGTCACTGTACCTCTCTGCACATTAATATGGTTACACCACCAATGGCGAGCTAGCTTCATCTGTTCGAGATATAGTTATCACCAATAGCTTATCATGGTAGAGGCCCACAAGGTGCTGTGTGTACGCGTAACTGGTCCAACACGTTTTAGCTGAAATTAGAAACATTGAACCGAGTAATTATTTCAGAAAACGATTATATATATATATAGCGCAGCGCGCTGTATAGCTATTCAGCAAGTGGAGGTCAAACCCACGTCAATCCACCGCACCGCTCCACCATCCACTATACTATATGCAGTGTAATTTTTTTACTACCAATCTAATAATTTTACCACCAATCTAATATACGAAGTGTAATTTACATGGGTTGTAAATCTTTTACCACCTTCGATCTATTTCTGTACTATATGCAGTGTAGTTTTTTTACTACCAATCTAATAATTTTATCACCAATCTAATATGCGAAGTGTAATTTTATATGGGTTATAAATCTTTTACCACATTTGGTCTGTTTCTGTACTATATGCAGTGTAATTTTTTTACTACCAATCTAATATGCGAAGTGTAATTTTGTATGTGTTGTAAATCTTTTATCACATTTGGTCAGTTTCTCTAATGGTTCGTTTGTA
>KE371329.1:1034107-1045560 GCA_000418225.1 Zizania latifolia
TTCGGTCAGTTTCTCTACTGGTTTGTTTGGAGTATAAAATAATTACAACCTATCTATCAGTTTTGTTCGTACTCAGCATATAGTACAGAAATAGACCGAATGTGGTAAAAGATTTATAACCCATATAAATTACACTTCGCATATTAGATCGGTGGTAAAATTATTAGATTGGTAGTAAAAAATTACACTGCATATAGTACAGTGGATGGTGGAGCGATACGGTGGTTGACGTGAGTTTGACCTCCACGCGCTGAATAGCTAAACAGCGCACCTCACGCTGTATAGCTCTACCGTGTGTGTGTATATATATATATGATCGACACGACTGGTGATGATTTCTGAATATTGCATGCACATTGGCACACATTGCATACATGTAGTATAGTTGCCATTATTGTAGCTTATTAGGTGTTCAATGTTAGCTGCTATGAAATATATTTTATCGTAGGATATTTTAGTATTTTTATATATGAATAAATAACTAATTGCAACATCAGGACTGTAAAAATATTTAATTTTCACAGACGGTGGATAGTCATCTATGGAAATTTATTTATAAGGTGGTTTCTTAAAACACCCACCCATAAAAATAGATTTTTACATACGGTTCTATTAAGAGATCCACCTATAAAATTTATGATTTTACACGCGGTTCTCCTATAGAACCATATGTAGAAATAAATTTTAGTTTTTCGAGTAAAAACAAAAAGTATATTCCACACTCTAGAGACTCGAGAAGCTACACGCATATAGAGTCACCTTATAATCCCATCTCAAATGAAGCCACATGTTTTTCAACCTAAGTTATGCATGCATGGGTGGTTTCAGGAATTAATTGAATCCACCGCAACCTCAATCTTTGCGTAAAGTAAACTTATCATCTCACTTCACACCAATAGTTAACACTGATAGTCTAGCATTACTTATCGATATAGGTGTATACTCATTACTGATGGCTAAGTATACCCACCACTAATGCTTAGTTATTATTGATGTGAACATGTTCTACACCCATCACAAAAACTCGTTATCATCTGTAACTAATGACATCTACTCCGAGGTAGTGCAAGACGGTACACACAGTGGATTAATGGAATATTCCATTATTATTAAAAAACGATAGAGAGTGTACGCATGCATGCTTCAAATTTGAAGCCGGCCTAGATTGAGTTGTATATTATTAGTTACACTTGTAGATAATATAATCAATAGGACGCAAAATTAACAAGCAAACATTATCGCTAGCTAGCTCGATCGATCGATCTTGTCCGGCCACTACACACGGACTCGCGACGCACAATCTGATTAGACTGCTTCAATCGTCGTCGTCCCCCTCGTTCTTCGCAACGCAACAAAACTGGTGCTAACTCATGAACAAAAACAAGCCCATTATATTTGTTCTTGTTTCCTGCCAACGATTTGTTGCGACCGGCACGTGTGGGCTGGCGCCAACACGAGCGGGAATGGAAGCGGACAAGGAACGGCGGCAAAAATCTCCCCCGTGAGAGCATTTCTTTTGGAGCCTTGCATGCGCCGCACACACGCACACCGCACACAAGCTCAATGGCCACTGGCCAGTGTTATCACGTTATGCATGTTCAGCTATCTATCTCACACTCTTGTGTGGAAATGACGAAATTCCAGCCTAGCTATATATATATAGCAAGCTAGCCAAGCATCGAAGAATTCTCTAGAAAATATATAGCACATAATCATTCATAGAAAACTACATATGCAACCACAAGCTCCTCAACGTCGAGCTGCTTTGACCGATCCTGTTGTCACCTCCTCTCCTTCTCATCGGTCATCACCACCTCTCCTCTGTTGCGACTTAGGGTAGAGGCCTCACCCGTAATGATCACATGGGGAGCAGCTCAAGACAGCAATAACCACAACAGAAAGAGTCTATCCGCCATCCACCTTGATTCTAGTTGTTGACTTCGCCATCACCTTGCTTGGACCGAATGGAATAGAAAGAAACACAATTTTTTATGTCTAATAACCAACTATTAGTGATGTACAAACAACTATACCATTCACTAATAACTATCTTTAGTGACGGACGTAGAGCGGTAGAGATATAGCACATCTCTAATGGTGAGTCATTAATGACGAACGTAGAAGTATACCCCATCTCTAATAGACGATTATTAGTGACAAACGTACATTAATACCTATCACTAATGATTTTTATGGCCAACTTTTCTAAGGTAGTGGTACTCTCTCTATTTTAAAATATAGATATTTATAAGTTGTTTAGCAAAGATTAAGCACGAGGACAAAATACTAAATTTCTATTATTTATTATTATTAAATAAGAAATGGTTGAATGTTGGAGAGTGGTTGAAACTATTATAGGAAGAGAATTGAACGAGGGAGATGATTGATTTGACAAACAATAATTTAGAAACACTTATATTTTAATGCAAATGTCGAATAATATTAAGTCAACATATCCCTGCCCCTCTCATCGTCATTCTCATTGAGAAATACATAAAAAACTTATCGCCTCGTACGAACGTATCTGCCGCCCTCTTCTGTACTCGAACCAGGGGAAATATATGTACATATACATGTATAGCTACTTGCTAGCAACCAGCTGCTGTTCCAAGTTGCATGCAAGGCAGCAAACAATTAATTAAGGGGTATGCAGGCGCATGCACTTGCATTGCATATTATACTTGTAGTGTTCCTTGATTTTTTTTAAAAAAAAATAGATCAATCATCAATCATATCGTCGTGGCAATTAAGCGCTAGTTTTCTAAGATGCATGATTCAGCTAGTTAGTTGAGAGCAGCCGCGCGCCAAGATGGCAGTAAACTAATAGAGCCATTACTAATGCCGTGGCCTTCCAATAATATTCCTTTTAATTGTTTGATGTATTTGGTGTGATCCCATATGCATGGCTAGCTCACTAGCACGTACAGAATACTAAGTACTATTTAGGGGATTTTTTAACTACATCTACTTCTAAAATCTAAAGTTTTTTCCAAATAAATCAGATTTTAGATACAGATTTTGAGATTTAATAACAGTCGAATTTAGAAATAAACTATAAAACAAATGAATTTTTTGTCTTACTTGAATATGCGCTGGATTCTTAACGCTAACGCTAGCTAGCTAGAACACCGATCAATCGATCTTCGATCCATCTCGCCATGTCTAAGAGAGAAACTTGATTATTCAATTCGATCGCTAGGATCAGCGACAATAGTAATAGTGATGTTTGGACCTTGGATAATTATGTTGGGCATCCGAGGTCGATCGTGTACACACACGTACATCAAGTTGTTCATATAGTACTATATACTAGTCGTCCTTGGAGATAACTAGCGTCCTTGGAGATAACTAATGGCCAGTTCTTTAATCCACACGGGATGGACAATGCGCTGCATCTTGTCCATAGATTCCTTCTAGCTGGTGATGCACACAGTATAACAAACCATGCATATCCACGTCTATCTTTGCTACAAGGCTCAATTTGTGGCTTAATTCATCTCTATCATATGTATGTATGTATGTATGTATGTATGTATGTATGTATATGTATATATGTATGTATGTATATGTATGTATGTATGTATCTATGTATATATGTATCTATATATGTATGTATATATGTATGTATATATGTATGTATGTATGTATCTATATATGTATGTATGTATGTATGTATGTATGTATGTATGTATGTATGTATGTATGTATGTATGCGTGTATGTGTGTATGTGTGTATGTGTGTGTGGGCGCGCGCGTGTATGTATGTATATATACATGTATGTCTTTCTGTTAATTTGAGCAGCCATTTCATGCACAACTTGATATGTAGCATTTATAACAAGGCCCTGCTTGTTTGACTATTTGGCTCTAGATTTATCAAAATTCAAATTTTAGAGTCTAATTTTAAATATTAGATTAGCGTTTTTGTTTGTTCTTTCCCCTTTTTCTTTATTACCGTTATAAATACAAATATAAAACTTTTATCTACAAATTATTTTTCGTTAAAAAACCAAAACATTTTCGTTTTTAACCGGTGAAACAAGCAAACATATTTTTCGTTAAAAACCCAAAGTGTTTTCTTTTTTTTTAAACCGGTGAAATAAGGTTATATACATGACAAATTTTACGGTATATCCAAATAAATATAGACCGTTTATCTTAATCGATCGAGCGGCCACAGTTAAAGAAGACAAACTATTACCTCCAATTATTATATTTATTTATATTTTTTTGAAAGTCAGTTATTGATGTATATTAATTAGTTGTTTTGTTTTGAAAGATTTGTTAGCCGAGTTTTGCTCATACCGATTTAAGAAAAAAAGATCCAATCAGAAAAAGGTGTATAAAGCATATAAATCGCAATAGCAAGTAAATACATTATTTATTATTTATTTAAAAAATCAATGGTTCAGATTTATTAGAACTCTTACCTCTCTTACCTCCTATGCGCGCACAGGAAAATGCATGATCTAATTGTACTACTGTCTAAAGCTTGCAGAATAATCATGTGCATGCTACCCGGAAATTAACCAAAACCATGTACGAAACGCCGGTTTGGAATGTGTCGCGTCTAGTTGTATCAACTAGTAGCAGAATTAGCGCTAGAACGAAACACAAAAACGATCAGCATTTGCCGAACCCTACCGTCCACTTGCTCGAACCGACGACGCGTGTAGCACGATGTATTAGGCTAACCAGTCGGTCTTATTCGGTTAGTGTTTTTTTAGAGAAAGGCCACAGGGACATGGCTTTTTTTTTTTAAAGGCGAGGACTTTCAAACACGTTCAACTAGAGTTCTAATAGGATCTGGTGTCGGGTGCTCTTATCCCGTACCATATAGATTCAGAGATATCCTAGTAAACATATGAGCAAACGTCCAATGCTCCCTTTCCTTTATTTTTTTATTCTCCTCCATTGGTTTTGTATCCATTTCCTCTTTTTTCTTCACTTTCAATTGATTTCAAGAGAGAGGAGATCGAGACGACGATGATGATGAGAAGGGTACAACAAAATGTTCACGTGAGCGGTGGCCACGACCGAGAGCTAGCTAGAGGCCACTATAGACATATATGGACTGGCCTTCTCTCCTCCTCGGTTCTCCGTATCTAAGCTGGCTAAGCTATCTAGCTTGCAGCAGCTGCTGCAGCTCGATCTCCTGCCTTACAAGTTACACCTAGCTCCATACTTCTCTCTTAGCCTTCTCTTGCTCTCTTCTCTTCTTTCTCTAGCTATATATATCTCTCGCTAGCTCGCTTCAATTGGGCTGTCAGGCTTCGTGAGCCAGCTTCTGTCTCTCTGGTGTGTATGTGTGTATGCGTGCGTGTGTGTGAGAGAGAGAAGTGAAAGAGAGTGAGCTGCTACAGAGTGTGTGTGTGTGAGAGAGAGAGAGGGACAGAGATTATGATGTCGTCGAGGGAACGCAAGAAGGCGGCGGCGCTACAGGAGAAGCTGCAGATCCTCCGCTCCATCACTCACTCCCGTGCTGTAATTAATTAGCCTCTCCGTTCTGAATTTTCTCTTCAGTTTTTATTTCAGTACTTGCCTTTTCTTTCTCTGATATAAAATATCAGACAAGCGATATCGATCGAGTGATAGATAGATGCACACCGCGTATATGCGTCAGTTCCGCAGTCCCCATCAAATTAGATTCATATGTAGCATTCATCTGAATTCTTATATAAATCGTTTTAACTTTCTAAGTTCTTTTACATATAAGTTATTTTAAAACTTCTATACACTTTTTCTCTTATTAAATAAACATTATTTCTCTTATAGATGTATAATTTATATTTTAAGTAGAATAAATGTTAACGAGTAACAAAATCATTTAAATTTATTTCTTAATTCTTCTGCACAAATACAAAATAACATAAATAAGGAATCAAGGAAGTACATGCACTTACACACATATATATCACTGTATATATACATTTATATCCAGCTCTCTAGCTTAGGATGAATTAATTCGATAAAACTTATCACTAATAATTAATGGCGTCCTTCCTTTGATAATTAATTTGCTGGCAATGGATGGATGCAGCTGAGCAACACGTCCATCATCATGGACGCGTCCAAGTACATCAAGGAGCTGAAGCAGAAGGTGGTGAGGCTGAACCAGGAGATCGCTTGCGCGCAAGACGCTCTCAGACAAAATCGGGTACGCACACAGTGCTCTCTTCAATTAATTTTTCATCTGATGTTTCGTACAAGTGAATGGCCATGGCCAGCAAGCCAGCACTAGAGACGAACTGCGAGTAGTTCACATGCATGCATGCATGCTGATCGATGATGAGGCAGTTAATGGAGTTTTGGATTGGTCAGCAGTACGTATATACATGCACATACAGTACATTAGCGTTGGCCACGTCTGCATTTATGAGCTGTGTCTGATATCTATCTGAACTAATTAGTTCATGTCTCATCATTGAGCTAGCTAGCTGATTACTCCCTCTGTACCTTTATTCAAAAACAGTTCGTTCCTATTTTCTTATCTAATCTCACCTCGTAAATCTAAAAGTTGTATTCATTTAGCATCGATTATATATCGTTTTATAATAATAAGAAAGACTTTAATTTTTACTCTTACCATTTATTTATAAATTTTATTTTTTGGACGGTGAGTAATTAATTAATGTGAGATGGTATATATGATTTATATTTATGGTGTCTGTGCTGCAGGTGACCGTGGAAACCCTAGGACACGGGTTCCTCGTCAACGTGTTCTCCGGCAAGAGCTGCCCGGGGCTCCTCGTGTCCATCCTCGAAGCCTTCGACGAGCTCGGCCTCAGCGTCCTCGAGGCCACCGCCTCCTGCGCCGACACCTTCCGCCTGCAAGCCATTGGCGGCGAGGTAATTATAATTTATAATCAACAAATCGGCAGCCAAAGATTCAGATAATTAAGCAGAGATTCAGATTAAGACAAGTAAACTAGGTAAAATTAATTCGTCGTTCCTTTTAAAGAGAGGTGGCTGATGTTTCGATCGATGTTGTATCAATCAATCAAACTGCGTGCATATCATATATATCATGACATACATTGACATGCATATATGCTTTGATTTTTCTTTCATTTCTGAATCTGGTCCTGCATGCACGCAGAACCTGGCGGAGAAGGTGGACGAGCAGGCCGTCAAGCATGCTGTCCTGCAGGCCATAAGGAGCTGCTGCTCCGAGACCGGCCGCGACCACGACGTCGACGACGAGTAGAGATACAGCGCAAGCTATCACAGAGGCCTTCATTTGTACCATTCGCCGCCGCCGCCGCCGAGAGCATGGTCGTCGCAACATTGCCCGATCAATCGATCAATCTGTCCTATTCTTTCCTTCTATTAATTTCCCTATCTCTTGTGATCTGCCTCCGGCCGTCGTCGTCTCTACCGACGGCGCGCGGTGCATGCATGCATGGCTAGCTCCTAATTAATCCGGTGAAACAACGCCGTACCAGTGTACCACCATTCCCTGTGTAATACTGTTAGGCCGGGGCCGGAGCATATGATCATCATTATATATATAGTCCATGGCAACAATAAGATCATGTAACATATGTGACACTGGAGGTTCGATCAGAAAGCAAAGCTGAATGGGGCTAGCTAGCTGCCCGGCCTTCTATGATATGATCATATATATTGCAGGACAACATGTCCAATATTTGTCGATTTCTATCGCTTCTGTAGCTCTCACACTGAACAGTGTCACAGTCACTTTGAACTCTCTGATCTTTGAAGAAGCTAAGCCTGATTGATCATGCACGAACACAACAGTTGGTGCATGCATGCATGCATCATATATATATGCATGATGCATCGATCGATCACAAGATCTGTGATCTGCGACAGTGGCTAGATCAGAGCAGATAGGATGAATGGAGCCCAGTGTCTGAGCAGCGTGTAGCCGGATTGGCCAGAGCTTTCACGAGTAGCACTGCTCATGGACACTGTAGATATCACTACCCCAGATGAAAAAATGTCCAATCGCAACCGGTTCCAATTAACATGGAGCGGCCAATGATCGAGCTAGCGGCTGGGAATGAAGGTTTAGACCGGGCAGCAGCAGGCACTGTGGTTAGTTGATGACATTTTTCATTTCCAACATCAGCATGGATCAAAGTGAGGTAGTCGTTCGCAATCGCTTTCTCGGAGTGTATACCGTATACCCTTACATTGTAAAATTACCTTCACAACGTATGTCTACTCCCTCTAGCTATCTCAAAAAGTCTTTAATTCTTCTAAGATAAATATGATAAATTAATTATAAGAATAAAAGATTAAAATATCTCTTATTAATAAAAAATAATATCGTGAAATAGTAGATAAATTATAGATAAGGAGTATTGAATAAATAAATAATTGATTTGTAAAATAAATTAAACCTTTTTTTGATAAAGTTGAAAAGATAGAGAAAGAAGAGTTTTTTTTGCCGGAGGGAGTATTATCTAAACAAAAGTATGTCACGATGTGCGGCTAAGTTTCTCCATTATTTTAGAAAAAAAACGTTCATCGTGTGCATGAGGCTAAGAGGCATTCGAATCAGCTTTTTAAACTGATTAGGTCATTAGTTAATACATGGATTATTTAAATATTATAGATTATAAAGTTAACAATAGTTTTCAGGAACGTAATCTAATTAGTAATGGTTTTTGGAGAAATTGCATGCATGGATAATATGAATCTGCAATAGTTAAGAAGAAAACGCACCCTAAGTTGTTAACGGTGTTAGGGTAACAGTGGTACGGTGCATGCATGCATGGGGTTGTGGGGGAGGGCGGGAGGAAGCAACGGGATGCCGTGCCGTTTGTTTAGGGGACACAGGGGAAGGCGACACCCTCCTGCTCTGCCACTATGCTCCCGTGACGCGCGCGGACGGATCGATGCGTGCCGCCGCGTGATCCCGTCGATGGCCTGACCTGCCTGTGACTCTCTCTGTGAGCTCCGAGGGGTCACGCACCGCACTGACGACGACGACGACGACGACGACGACGCGCGGCCCGTCGAAGACAACAAAGACGTTCTGGCGCGTGCGAGAGCTGAGCTGAGCTGAGAGAGCGGTGGGTGGACGGATCGAACAGACACGGCGGCGAGGACACCGGCAGGACATGCGCGCGACGTCCTCGCCCCCGCGCCGCGCCGCGCCGTCTCGCGGCGGGGCCGGGCCGCCTCGTGACCGAGAGAGAGAGAGAGAGAGAGAGAGAGCGCCAGCGCGCTCTTTCATGGGCGTAACAGTCAGTGGCGTGCGTACACGGCTTGGCTTTGTCGCCACACCGCGCGAGCGCGCGCGCGCGCGAGCGCAGCGCAGAGGTTGTCGTGTACTCGTCTTGTCCAGGTGAAGGAACCACCAGCAGCAGCAGCAGGGCGCATGGCGCTGGCGGCAACGACAAGCTGCCTCCAGCCAGGGCCAGGATGGCCAGAGCGTACGTACGTCGCCGATGCGGCTCACGAGAGAGATTTCCGCGGGCGGCGCGAGGAGGGGGCGCACGCCAGTCGTCGTCGCGCGGCACGGACGAGGGGTCCGTGGCGCGTCGTCGTCTGGCGCCCCAGTTGTGCGTAGCGTAGTTCCATCTTTTCCAGCTGCAGGGCGCTGCTGGCTGCTGCTCGTGAGGCGACAATTAGGGCACTGAAGCTCTGCCCGGGGGTGACTGATGAGACACGCGCGCGTTCAGTCGATCGAACACAAGGGTCTCGATTACCATACATATGAGATCAGAATATATGAAATGAAGAGAGCAAGCCATACTGCTTGCAGATTTGCCGTGTCCGATAAAAACAATGCCACTTTTGAAAAAAAAAAGAGAGATGCTAACCCAAAGTGTTGCTCTGCAAGCAAGATTAGCAGTTGGGGTAACAAGCAAGCCTACTTAATTAGGCCAGGGAAGCAAACATACAATTGAACCAAATCTGCAGATTGTACACTTGTACTAGTCGAATCAATCAACAGCTCAGGCCCAGCATTGTCCTTGTGGAAGGAAAATGTAACCCTAACATTGTCTGCCCAACAGTCAGGCTGCTCCTGTAAGAAATATCTGAGAGAGATCATGGCGTTCTCTTCAGTAAAGCATTTTAATTTTTTTCATCATCAGCTATGTGCTCGGCTTGGTAACAATTTCGTCGCTGTTAGCTCTCTTTCCAGCCATTTTTACTCGGTCTTAATCCTCTTTCCATACTATATAAGCATTCCTAACTTCCTCCAGCTGTGAATTGAATCTGGTGTATGCTCGTGAACTGATCCAAGTTCTCCACCCATTCTTTCCACAGAGGCATGGATGCATCCATGAATTTTGCTAGTTCTGGCGCAAGAGCTGCCCTGTAGAATTCCAAAACCCCCTTCTTGATTTCTTCAGATTCGTTCATTGATTGGATCCCGGGGCGAGCTATACTCCCTTGCTTGTTCCTCAAGGTGAAACTGTTGTCTCTAAGGATCAGAACTTTAGAAGGGGCTTAACTGCCACCGCAGTATGGGATCTGAGATCAAGAAAAAGAAATACTCCCCTCGTCTCAAAATGTAGCAATATTTAGACACATATATTAAGGAATTGTAAAAAAATCATAATACCCTCTCCGAGATGGGTGAGTGTGAGCCTAAGAGTGGTTGGATGGAGTAGTGAGTAATAAAATCGAAAGATAGTATGCATACTTTAGAAATAAAAATAACCTTTTATAAATACTAGGTTGCTACATTTGGGATAAACTTTTAACTCTAAAAACTGTTATATTTTAGGAAGGAGGTAGTATATTTGTTCCACAGTTCGTATCAAGGCATATAAACAATGAATAGAGCAACCAAAGCCAACCGTTTTGCTGATCATGCACAATTTTCAGAAGGATTTCACTTACTGGCAGTGAAAACCAAACACTAGAGTTTATAAACCGTAAAACAATTTAGAGAAGTGATTAGTCAAGAGGGTTATTTTTGGTATTTTGGTACCAAGTGTGCCGTTCCCTTGACAACAAATAAAAACAACTCACCCCAGAAAGACAGGTTTCAAACATAGCGTAATGTTTTGAAACTTTAGTTTTCACTGATGGGAGTAGGGCACTTCTTATGGTTCGCATACCTGATGCCACATGAAAGATACTCCACATGTGGTCAATTTCACAAATTGAATTCCTGATGAACTCTGCGACTCCCCACCGCAGGAGAATGTGAGGATATCTCTGAAGTGTGAAGCATTTAGTCTATCATTTTCATCAGGCTCATGTTGCCACCTAGCTTTAATCTGCACCTTCTTGTCAGAAAAACTCAGGACAATCCTTACAATTATCTTCTGGTGCACTGAAGAGGCCAAGTCTTCTTCATCGTGGTCTGAAGTAGTTCCATCATCAGAAGAACTTTGATCCACACCCATTTCAGAGGACATGGAATTTACAGCCGAGCTTGCCCCTGACCTTTCGACGCCTTCCTGCTAGAACTTTCTTATACTTGGCATGAGTAGTGTAATTATGAAAAGGATGGTTTCCCT
>KE371329.1:1075776-1088566 GCA_000418225.1 Zizania latifolia
GCCGCCATTCTCTTACTCCGTTGCATCACTGCCGAGCTCCCGCCAGCCGCTTCGCCGTCGAGCTCCTGGCGTGATCTAGCTGCATCATTCTCCGCTGAGCCTTCTGTCTCCGTTTACAGCCTTTCTGTCTCCGTTTGCAGCTGCTACCTACATCGCTTCTGTTTTCAGGTGTAGGTAGCCTCCGCTTTGCGGCTTTGGCGCTGAGCCGCCAAGCCTCGTCGCTGGTAGCCGCGGAGGCGAAGCAGGGGATGGAAGGGCAGGGCAGCGTGTCAGCCACGAGACAGGCAGGAGGAAAGAAGAGGACGAGACCGGTTGGAGTAGGTAGTAGGCTAGTATTTCCGATTAAATTTGTACGGAAGCCAGGCGTGGAGGCCAAAGAGGTACACATTAATTTGTACCGTTCCACTAAATACGTACGGTATACCGTTCTCTAGGATTTCTGTTTGGCAAAAGAGCAGTTTATTCGGACGGGCGAAAGCGATCAGTGAAACGGGGTCTTCGCCTGCTTGCCCGAGGCCTGACTGCCTGAGCCGGCCCAAGAGAATAATTGAGAGTTTCAGACCTATAGTGAATAGTCCACTAGTCACCAAACCCAAAGCCTCTCGCGCGCCGCCGGCGCCGCTTCCATGTCGCGGCCGTCGCAGTGCCCCTACTGCCGCGCGTCCGGCCCGGCGCGCTGCGTAACGACGCAGCCGCCGCTCTCCCGCGCCGTCTCCGAGTGCTCCTCCTGCGCCCGCCTCGTCCTCGAGCGCCACCTCCACACCCACCCCTTCTTCCCCCTCCTCCCCTTGCTCCACCCGCTCCCTCTCGTCACCCCTGACCTCGCCGACGCCGCGCCCTCCCCGACCCCCTTGGCTGGCGACGGCGTCGACGACGATGATCCCTTCCTCCCCGCCGGCTTCGTCTCCGCCTTTTCGGCTTTCTCCCTCGAGCGCCACCCCGTCCTCGTCCGCTCTGCTTCTGCCTTCTCCGGCCTCCTCGCCGAGCTTGAGCGCGCGCTCGCAGTCGAATCCGCCGCCTCCTCCACGCCGGACCCCGCCGGGCCTATGGTGTCAGTCGATAGCCTCCGCGCCTACCTCCAGATCGTGGACGTCGCGTCCATCCTGAGGCTGGACAGGGACATAGCCGATCACGCCTTCGAGCTCTTCAAGGATTGCTTCTCCGCTACGTGCCTCAGGAACCGCAGCGTCGAGGCACTTGCCACGGCCGCACTCGTGCAGGCCATCCGCGAGGCTCAGGAGCCCAGGACCTTGCAGGTTTGTGATGATCCCTCTTGCTCGCCATATGTTCGTTCAAATGCTCTCCTGCAAAGTGAGATGGGCGTAGCGGTCTATCTCTATGTTTGTCGAATTGTCGTCTCCAACTAAGTAGGATTCAGGAATAGTCAGACAATTGTAGTTTTTGAAACAGAGATTTCTGCAGTGCCTTCTATCATACGGTGTCCACTGCTATTGAGCTGCAATTGGAGAGAAAGTAACACTCCCCTTGATTGATGTGGACAAAGGAGTTGCCAGCTATACAGTGTCAGGTCTATCTTCATTCTCGTCAGTTGGGAGATTTGGAAAGAAAGGAACAAAAGAGTATTCCAAAATGACGAGATTACAATTGAGTATATGGTCAGTTGGATCATAGAAGAATCGTCGGTGTGGAAGGCTGGAGGAGCAAAAGGTTTGGCAAGTATGCTGCAAGAGCAGCCTGCAGCCTGATGCCGTTCATTGTTTTGTGAGGAATCACATCACTAGCTTGTAGCATGAAGGCAAGAGTGCGCTGGGCACACTAACTTTCCTTTTTTTCTTTTGACTTTTCCCTGTATGTTGGTTGTACATCTCTTTCCTACTATAATATACACCCAGCCCTTTTAGAGGCTGGTTCTTTCAAAAAAAAGACTTTTATCTATTGAGCTATCAGGATCTTGGTCAGCAATTCAAACCATCCTTACAGATGATTGCTGTCTAGGAAGAATTGCTCTTGGATGACATGCTGCATCCCAGTATGTTGAGTTGCAGACCATCATTGGTCAGTTAATTTATCAAACTGTACTATGTTCAATTAGTTTGAACTGGTGGGAAGTACAACAAAAATTTTATCTTGCTTGATTCATGATATTGGTTGAACTCAAATTTTTTTCACATTAGTTTTTCTATCTCTGAATTACCTTACTGTATGTGGCCTTTCACTCAAGCTATTGTTGAATAGGATAACCATGTTGAGAATACCTTTATTTAACCTGACAAAACCACCGTTAGTTCTTCATGGGTGAAGGGCTGAATCAAATGTTGAGTCAGCCGTGGACTGTGGTACTCCTATATACGATCTTAGTTACACAAGCAATTGGCCTATCATATTCATTTTATGTAATCTTACCTTTATTGTTAACACTAATTAATCCTATATTTTCTTGTGTCCAGGAAATTTCTACTGCTAGCAATCTTCCCCAAAAAGAAATAGGAAAATACATCAAAATACTTGGTGAATCGCTGAAACTGAGCCAACCTCTTAATAGCAACTCAATAGCAGTTCATATGCCTCGGTTTTGCAGTCTACTCCAACTCAATAAATCTGCTCAGGTATCAGATGAGCTGAAAACGTGAAATACTATGCAAAAACCTAAGTTCTACTGTTAACATATCACTTGTCAATTTCTCAGGAACTTGCAGCCCACATTGGTGAGGTGGTTGTTAATAAATGCTTCTGCACAAGGCGGAATCCCATAAGCATATCTGCTGCTGCCATCTACCTCGCATGTCAACTTGAAGACAAGCGTAAAACTCAGGCAGAGATCTGTAAGGTAACCGGTCTTACAGAGGTTACTCTGCGTAAAGTGTATAAAGAATTGTTGGAGAATTGGGATGATTTGCTCCCCCCTAACTACACACCAGCGACACCACCAGAGAAAGCTTTCCCAATGACCACCATTTATTCGTCGCGCTCATCGGCTGGTAAAGATCTTTATCGGGAGAAGCAGTTGGACAGTTTTAAGCAAAAGAGCTCAGAAGCTGCAGAGTCTGATCACATGGTCATTGTAAAAGAGGAGGAAGACAAGAAAATTGGTCCATTCAGTCGACCGAGTGCAAAAAATGAGCCCCATGGCTTGAACCAGGCATTCTGGCAGCCAAATGCTACATTCCCATCATCACCAAAATCGGATCATGACAAAACAGAAACAAGTGTTCGTGGGATTAACCTTAATGAGGCAACATGCACAATGGAATCTGAAAGGACAGATTTTCCTATAAAGTTACCTTTTGCTGAGAGGTGGTTAAATGAATCAAAGGTGCTTCCATCTCCCAGTAAGCAGCCTGCTCCATGGCATCTTAAGCAAGCAGCACCAGGGACTGGGTCCTCGTATCCTAGGATTCCGTTCGGCTTGGACCTTCTGTCTACACGTGGGAAAAGATGTGCTGGGGATGGTGGTAATAAGGAGGGGAAGTGAATTTTGAGGCTGTCTATGTTTATAGTTTACAAGGGAATGGTAGGAGTTCGAAGGGAAACTGCTTTGTAAATATAGATGTTCGCCTCTTGTCCTAGTTATCTTTGGCTACCTCTTTCCCATTATGTTGTCATGTTGAGGCTGCAAAACTTCTGCTTCAGATCAATGCTTCTACCGAAGTTTGCGATTGTATATGTGTTGGTGCGTACATGGATGTGCATTTGCACAGTTTTCGCACTGGTAAAAATTCCTATTACAAGCAGGAAAGCATTTTGAACATTTCATAGTTCAAAGTTATTTTGTCTCCAAAATCTGTTTATCGCGTGAATAATTCCATTTCATTATGGTTGGCACACATCGGCTAAAACCAGACAGCTCTTGCTGCCCCGTAAGTCCGGAACAACAGCTGAGGGTTTAATCCCAATTTGACAGACTCGAGGGACTAAAACGAAAATTCGCCCCCCAAATCGGATAACATACCATACCACGATAGCGAAGCAGAGGCCTTCTCCCCGCTCCGCTGACCTCCTTCCACTCTTATCCCCTCCCTCTCGCCATGGCCGTCTCCGCCTCCGCCGCCTCCACGCTCCCACTCCTCTCCCTCCACCGCGCCTCTGAAAACCCGAGCCCCACCTCCCTATCCTTCCCCTCGTCCCTGCGTGCGTCCCCGCTCCGCTCCCGCGTTGCCGCCTCTGCCTCCGCAGCGCCGCCAGCCGAGACCATCTCCGACGGCCAGGTCGGCGACGTGCCCGAGGTACATGGCTACTGATATTCTTAACAACTGGTTTCCCGTGTTTCGAGGTCCAAAACTCGCAAATTGTGTCAAGGCATTAGTGCACTGCATGCACACCTGATGGATGGTTCGAGTTTGCTTAACCAGCGCCTAACTGTGCTATGCTTGTGCTTTCAGGCGACGGAGGGAACGGGAATTCCGATACCGTCTTCGATTGGGGATGACGGGGAGCAGGTACCTTATCCTGGTTCTGACGTTTTCCTTTTTCCAGTCATGTCATCTAATGTTTTGTTCCAGTAATGCGATTGATGCGACCACATTGAAAAATTTCATCTAGGCGATGTTCCTTAGGTCTTTGCTGCATACTTTGTATATAGCCATAACAGATGAACTGCGGCATGTGAGATATGAGCTTGTCAGTAAGTTGAGCGGACACGAAGTCACGAATGGGTTACTTCGCGTTTGTGATTTCTATTTGCATGCTGGAACTATTTTCATGGATCGTGTAAGGACGTTCTCTAAGAGACTTAATGCTAGAGTTCTTCCTGGATGAAATGGTGTAATTACTTGTGTTTCCCTGTATCACTCCAACGTTTTCTGGCCACTCCTGTTCTGTTCCTCCTTGGAAATTGGAATGGTATATATCTCGCCAAAAGGTACTTTTGGTGGTACTGGAAAAAAGATGAGTATATGCAAACACAAAGAAGATATGAAATTGCCTTATCCTCTCTACGTTCTGTTGAAAGCTTCATGCCTTTATCCTCTCGCTCTTGTATGTTTATCCATATCATTTGTCTAGAGAATTCTCTATAACCACTCTCAATCAAATTTCCATTGCTTTCGTTATCTTCTTTCTTATGTTCTATATTTGTTCCCTTTTTAGTGCACACTAGCAATGTGAGAAGCACTCTTTGTTCTATTAGCTTCCATTGCATACAGTCATACAGACCAGGTCTAAAAGACTTAATTACTGATTTTGTGGGAGCCAAGAGAAAGAAGGTTGTCACCAAAGCTGGTAGATCCTTTTAGGTGTAATCATTCCTTTTCATGTTTGTTTATCTTCCTTGGAACCACCTCTGCTTGTATTCTAGCCGCTAGTACTGTTTAGTTGGACAAATGGAGATATTTTTTGGCCTGTAGTTTTTTTAGCTTAGGTTAATATGAATCTGCTAATGTCCACTCACTATCATTATGCTCTCAATGCTTGCTTCATGTTTTCCATGCGTTAAGCATGTCAATCGTGCATGTGTATGCAGTTGCTTTTTGGTGCTACTGCTGGAAAAGAAACTGTTACAAGGCCTTGTGCATAATTGCACTCCTCCTTAAGTGATTTCTTGAACGTATCACAAGAGAAAGCAGTGATAACAAACAGTTATGGAGACAAAATCGTTGGTATTTTGCATGAAGCTGGATCTAAGGATATTGTAGTGTTGTGCCATGGATTTAGGTCATCAGAGGAAAGTAGAACCATATTGAGTCTCACTTATGCACTAACTTTGGAAAAGATTAGCGTATTTCATTTTGATTTCAGTGGCAATGGAGAAAGCGAAGGCTCATTTCAGTAAGGTAACTATTACAAAGAGGTGGATGATCTGCGTGATGTAATACTACATTTCAAGGAACACAAAAGTGACACCCGTGGTATTGCTGGCCACAGTAAAGGAGGAAATGTGGTTGTCCTCTATGCATCCATTCATCGAGATGTATCTAGAATTATTAACATGTCTGGAAGATTTGATCTAAAATGTGGAATTGGAGATCGCATTGGAAATGATTATATGGAAAGGATAAATCAGTATGGTTTCCTTGATGTAGGAAAGAAAACAGGATGTTCCATCTACTGTTTAACCAGAGAAAATCTGATGGATCGTCTTAAGATAGATATGCAGAGTGCATGCTTGTCTATTGATCCTAACTGCAGGGTGTTGACAGAATCATGGTTCTGATGATGATATCATGCCATCGGAGGATGCCCTATAATTTAATAAATACATAAGCAACCTTGAATTGTGTGTTATCGAAGGAGCTGATCATAGATATACATCCCATCACCTTGAGTTGGCTAGCATTGTAGTGAAATTTATTAAATATGAGTGAGAGAAGATTGTGAAGCAAACGTAACTACAGTATTACATGTTTTATTTCAATATTTTTTTCATGACTATTCCCTGATTCATTGGATTAACTTTAGTGGATATTTGCTCCGTTTATCATTTGTCTTTCCAAAATATTACAAAACTGAGGAAAAGATTTCTACATATGATTGCATACTGCTTATCAAATTCTAGTTTAGCCAACTCGATAATAGGTCTCCAAGTGCTTCTGGTATTATTAATGGCCTTCTATGGAAAAATATCAAAGTAGCTTATGGCACATGAATTTGTAGCTTTTAAGCTTTGTTTTTCCTATTGGTTTCTTGCTTACCGTATTTTTCATAATGTGTCAACGTTTTATGTTTTCAGCTGGCACCCAAGCAGAAGATCCGAATCAAGCTGAGATCTTACTGGGTACCTTTGATCGAGGACTCCTGCAAAAAGATCATGGAAGCTGCAAAAACAACCAACGCGAAGACTATGGGTCCAGTTCCTCTGCCAACCAAGCGAAGAATTTACTGTGTGCTCAATTCTCCTCACGTGCACAAAGATTCAAGGTTCCATTTCGAGATCAGAACGCACCAGCGATTGATTGATATAATGTACCCGACTGCACAAACAATAGATTCATTGATGCAGCTCCAGCTCCCGGCGGGGGTAGATGTTGAGGTTAAACTATGATTCCATGACTCAAGTGGAGCTGGACGTTTAAAATTCGGTCTAATGTAATGTCCTTTTCTGCAGACTTTAGTTGATCATTTTGTTGCCTGAGACTTAAACAAATGTAGAGCAACAGGAAAAAAAGGTTCATATATGAAGTATTCGACGAGAGTGTTTCTCTTATGTTATATCAGTGTTCTGTTTATACTATGCACATTTTGTATGTCCATAGAGTTGAAACGGTATATGACCCTGCAAATGACTGACCAATTTGGTCAGTATCTATTTGTTCTAGTAAAATTGGTCCAGTTCACCAGGTTCAGCACATTGCAGAAGAGCAGAGCTAGCCACCACCAGGTTCAGTAAAAGTACCTGCGGGGAAGACGGCTTGATGAGTGTTTTCGGAGAACCACCCCCAACCCGGCTCCTCTCACGTCGCCTCCGGCCAGCCATGGCGGTGGCCTCCCCAAGGCAAACCCTAGGACAGGACTTGTCCTCTCGAGGCGGCTGCTGCCAGATTGAGATCTTCTGACGCCGGGCTTCAGAGAATAGTTGTGATCTCAGTCATTTTGCTGTGATCTAATGGTGCAAAGCTGAGATAGGGTGGGGCTGCATGGCGGCTGAGGCGGGGAGGTGATCTGGCGGGGCATCATGGCGGTCAGGGCAGGGCGTGGTGGCATCCTTCGGCGACAGAGCGGTGATCAGGTAGGGCTGCGCGGCGGTCGGTGCAGGGCGGTGTCCAGCGGGCGGGAACGGTGGCGCCAGTTAGGACGGGAGGTGGTGGGGACGGCCCGACGCGTGGCCTGCGTACCGTCGAATCCTAGCCAGCGGGATGGCTAGGATTGTGACTGCCTTCTGACGTCGCTTCCTCAACGTCAGAGGATCTCGTTCCCGCTGCTGTCGTGGTGGGGCCTAGAGGGCATACGAGCGCCGTTAGTTGCTAGAGAGGGGGTTAGGCCATTAGGTAGTAGGTAGAAGGGTAGGCTCTCTCCACCACCGTTGGATCGCATATAGGCGGCTGAGATCAAGAAGGCAGAGCTGGCAAAGTTTGCGTATGCACCCTTTGGAAAAGTAACATTTAAAAATAGATCCCTTATTTGGGTCGGTATCATTGGCAGCGATCAAAACTTAGATTCTTAGATAGCCGTTAGTTTAGATATACGTGTTCCAAGTCGATGTTTGCAGAGAGACAACACTGGTACATTTACAAATCAGGGGTTAATATTCAAAATTTAAGGATTTGTCAATGATCCTACCATCTGCTATGAGCCTATGAGCTAGGAAAATCTATGACCGTTTAAAAGTTGCCTAGAGGAGGGTGAATAGGTGATCTTAAAATTTCTTGCGGAAAACGATTAATTCTAAAATCCCTAGGCCTAAAAGTTCCGACTGAAACCGAAAGTTTCGAGGCACCAGAGGTTGGGCGAAAGTTCTGGAGGTTCAAAAGTTCCGGGTTGAACCAGAAGTTCTGGGCAGAGCAAAAAATCACCAAACAGATATGAAATTTAATCTAGCTAACAATGTAAATGAATATAAGTTTGAGCAATATTGTTGGCTACAACTTTTACACAAGAATATGTTCTGCAACCTAGCTAGCAAGTAGATCAAGCAATATGAAAGTATGAACCAGCAAGAACGCGATGAACACAAAGGGGTTATTTCTTGGAGTTCGGATCCACCGATCCTACGTCTCCGTTGAGGGGCCCCAAAAGGCTCGGTCTCTTTCAACCCTTTTCCTCACCAAGCCTTAACCGAAGTTAAGCTTGGATTTCCACTAGTTACCTTGTCGAAGCCAAGGTAGAGTTTGTACAAACTTCTTCCGGCACACCACAATCGCTTTATGTGCTCGCGGATTGACGCCTAGCCATCTAGGAGGTAGCACCTCCAAAAGTAACAAATCTGTTGAAAGATTTGTAGGCTCAAATCTTTGTGCTCAAGATTTTTCAAGGAAGCCAATGAACTCAACCACATAAAATCTTCTCAAAAGATGGAGCAAGAAGTTTGCAAGAAGATTTATGTTGCACTCTCAAATAAAATCTTAAAGATTTACTTAAGATCTAGCTTTGAAAGAGTGAGAGAGAGTGTTCTAAAATTTTGCTCAAAAGTTCTATTCTTCAAAAAGGGATGAGGGGGTATTTATACCCCTCACTAAAAAAGTGGCCGTTTGAAGATATATTGCAACTCTTCATCTGGAAGTTTCGGATCAATTCGGAAGTTCCAGACTAAGAAATAAATTCAAACAGAACAGCTTTTTCGGAAGTTTCGGGCTTCAGCCGAAAGTTCTGGGACAAAATAAATTCCATACAGAATGACTTTTTCGGAAGTTCCGGGCTGGGCTGGAAGTTCTGGGCCAGAAAATAAATTGATACAAAATGACTTTTTCGGAAGTTCTGGGCAGAGTCGGAAGTTCCAGGTCAGAAAATAAATCGATACAGAATGAATTTTTTGGAAGTTCTTGGTAGGGCCAGAAGTTCTGGGAAAATTAAAACTCAAAAACAGAACGATGTTTTTGAAAGTTCCGGGCTGAACCGGAAGTTCCAGTCAAACTGAAAAATTCTAAAATGAGTTTGAATCAATCCAAAAAGCTTTCAAAAAAATTTTTGAGCACAAAGCTTTGGAACAACTTTCAACGAATCCCTCTTTATAGAACGACGGTTCTAGACTCAAATTTATATGAAATTCATCGTTTTGCGTCTTTGAGCCTATTCTAAACTAAACGGAGCTTTTCTTTAATTTTGATTCAATTGTAACGCCATTTTTCATGGTTTCTCTACATACATCTCATCAATACGATTAGTAGTTTTTGATCATCATTATCATTAATACACCAAAATTAATTAGGGGTCTAGATGCATCAAGATACACTTTCATCGTTCGATCACCATATCAAGCCTAGATTGAGGTGAAAAAGTTATGGAAAGGCTTTGGCTGGGCTCAGCAAGCTAGGACGCTTCATGGCCCATAAAATAACCCAGTAGCCGCAGAATAGAAATCCCAAGTGCCAGGTACACTTATAGATGGTCATATGGGTCGACACGAGGCACTGTTATTTTGGCCCAGCCCAAACCTAACCTGACCAGTCCACTATCAGGCTGTGCCGGCCTGGCACGAAGCTCCAGGCCATGCCTAGGCCGAGGGGTCAACACGGTAGGCCAGCCTAGCATGGCCTGATATAAACGTGCGGCATGAACCTGGCCCAATAAAAAAATTATGCTGCCCCACGCCTGCTGCCTGTGCTTCATGTGCACTTGCCGCTTGGGCCCCTTGGGTGGGAAAAACGAGGGATGTGTGGGCTATGCAGTGTGCACTGTGCATTGCATTGGCCTAACTTCCCATTTACATTGGTGTGACTTCCGTGTGCAGTATGCACGTGTGGGCCCCAGCTCATTGTTGTAGAGCCTCCTTTTCTCGCACCTCATGCCTGACTAGATGACTCCCTTGCGTGGGCCCTAGCTGGCCGCCTCTCATCCTATGCCAATTGCCATGCCTTCTTAGAAACCGTGTCCACTTTAAAACTAGCGTGGCCTGGTCACATGTGCTTGAAAACGAGGCGGTAGCTGGGTGGGAAAATGAGTCCATGCTTGGGCTGGCTAGCGGGAAAACGAGGGGACAAAATTGGGCCATGGGCTGGCACGAGACCATCGGGCCATCGTGCTTTCGAGCCAGCCTGGCTCGATTTTAGCTGTAGTCGGATCGTGCCTGGGCCGAGGGCTCGACCCATGGGCTAGCACGGCATGGCTCAATAGCATAGTCGGGCCATGCCGGCCTAGCACAAATCGGGTCAGGCCAACCTCGTGCCCGGACTGAGCGGCCCATTTGGTCATCTATAGGTGCACGCTTTAATCCAACGGTTTGTAAATTGTAACGCTTTAAAAAAAATCATCCGATCACTATCTCGGGCCTAGATTGAGGTACGAACAACTATAGAAAGATCGAAATGGCTTGAGGACGGGCGTCTGAAGCAACCATTCTGATCAGACGCGTGGCCCAACTAGGTGCTTGTGCCTGTGCCGCACGCGCAACTTACTCGGTATGGCCCATCAATCTTTTTGTCCTGTTAAAAAACTGTGAAGATACAACATTTTAATCAGTTATAAATAATGTTTCACTGCAACTACACATATTATTTCAGTTAGTATATCATAATATTTCAAACAGTTTAACGGTTGTTCTATTTTATTCATTAAATAATGTATCACTTTTATACATTAGTAGTGTTTCAAAAAAATATGTAAACCATGTTTAACTTGAAATACAAATTATTTTAACTATTCACATATAATATTTCAATCAGTTATGAATAATATTTCACTAGAAATACACATTTTGTTTCGTCTAGTATATCATAATGTTTTAAATAGTTAAACAGTTGTTTATTTTTTATTAAACCGTCTTTTACTCTATACATTAGTAGTGTTTATCAAATATTATGTAATCAATGTTTCAGCTAAAAACATAGTTTGTTTCAAGTGTTCACATATAATATTTTAATGAGTTCTAATCAATGTTTTATATAATATATACGCAATATTTCACTCAGTAATACGTCATGTTTCAGCGCTGACAGTTGAAGTTTGATCAGAGAGACAAGATTGCACGTAGTGAATTGGACGGCTGGGAGTAGCGTCCGATTTTTTCAACTCGATAGTACATCCGAGCTATAGCTGTTCTTAGAAAGACCCTAACTAGGCTAAATCAGATAAACTATTTATGGTCCTTTAGGCCTTGTTTAGATGCCTACAATCCCAGCCAATCCACGTTGGATGGGCCTAAATTGCAGCATCCAAACAAGGCCTAGAACGGTGCAAACACCCAACAGCCATATCAATCCTAAATCCTAGCCGCATTTTTAATCCAACGTTTTTAAGTGCCTAACTGGGAGTACCCGTCGTAGGCTCGTGGTCTCCCGTTTGCCGTTTTTCCGACGAGATCGGCGCTTTTGTGCGTGCCTAGGACAGGAGCAGTGTTCTGTCTAATGGACCTAACCTCACTTCCGTGGGCCGCTTAGCCTTGCGCTGAAGTTGAGCTGCTCAATCGATGCTGTATCTGCTCGTTTCAAAAATGTTTCTGCAGAAATCACTGCAAACCCATTCGAGTTTAATCTCTAATCTTGTGTGAAACGTACATATTAAGACGAAATTAACGGCTTATCTGTGTCTACCTCTTTGAGCTCAAAGCTATATAAGCGTAGCCCAGCTTCAGTTGGCTGAAACAATTGGGGTGCATGTGTTGCCTTCTTTTTCAAAGAAAAGAGAAACCCTGCACATCTGGAAATAATATAACATTTGGTTACACAATTATGTAACCAATCGATCCAAAACTTTAGTACCCCATTATCAACGCCTGGTATCCACAAATGACAGCTAAAATTCAGATCCCCACAAAACCACAAGCAGACAGTGGAAATCAACCATTCAGTTTTTTCCCTTAGAAAAGAAAACAAGAAATTGATCAGATGATCGTCTTGGCACTAGAAAAGAAAACAAGAAATTGATCAGATGGTCGATATTTGAATATGTTTGTGAGGATCAAATGGTCTTCCTGGTAAGAAGAACGAACGGCCGAAAGTTGGTCTTTAGCAGCCGGGGCTCCCTTGCGCAGTTGTTCTTCACTGCCATCGTGTTTTTCCCTCGTCTCCGTTGAAAACGACCAAACATGGTCAAGGCAGCCGTTGATCAACAAGCAGATCCATAATTTATTTTCTTGCCTGTCTGTATCAGTACAGAAACTGGCTGCTAATCACTACAGGTGCTAGATGCTGTCTCTGGTCTGCACTCTGAAATCATCAATTACACTACTGAAATGCAGAACCGCCATGACTGAATGCCACCGTCAGGTTACTGAACTGATTATGCACGCTATACCATTTCAGAT